>JBBPBT010000152.1:12148901-12162356 GCA_037974875.1 Cicer bijugum | reverse complement strand
AACATTAAATTCATTAAATAAGAACTCACATTTGATGTTGGTGAAGAATAGAAAGAAGAAGAAAATATTATCTTGATGATTTATGTGACACCTTAAACTCCAAAATAATATATATATATATATATATATATATATATATAATTTATATTATAGTTTTTAAAACTTAACAGTGGATTAATAAAAACTCTTTCAACGCAAAATAAAATTTTATGAGTTATTTAGTATATCATATTTCTCAAAATACAAAATGAACACTTTAAACATTTTCCTCCTTCTAAACAAATTAATTTTAATAAGTTTGATTTAACTATAATTTCTTAATTTAATTCCAAAAACATGCTATTGATTATAAAGTTTTCATACAAAAATTTGTTTCAAATTAAATAAGTAAAATACAACTTATAACTCTCATTCTCGGTATCACCTATCAGAGCGAGACTTCTCCCAAACTTGAACTTAAAAAACCATTAATCTATAATAATTGCGATTTCACAAACACGTGGTCAAACTAGTCAAATACAAACATCAAAAGATGTGAGTTTCGAAATCTTATTGATAGTATAATATAAATAAGTAGCACACGCAAATACTCATAATCGACCATATCAGAACGCATCATGATATATCAAAATTTTCAGGGAAATAATACCAAATATTATAACATCAAGGTCAATTAAGTAAAATCAATATCTCATTAATCCTCTAAGAGAAACTATTAACACTTTTGAAACACATTAATCACAACAAAACAATCACAACAAAATGCAATGGTATCCATGGGATTAGACACTACTTCTTCACAAATTTGTATTGTTCTAATTCTAAAGTATTTGGTTAGGATGTAAGAACAGAGACGCACCTAAGAGGGAGTAAATTAGGTGTTTAGAAATTTTCTTGTTTTCAGAGAATTAGTGTTCGATTTTTCTGATTAGGATAGTGTATGCAAAAAAGTAAATGACAGAAAAATAACGAACACAATAATATTATCCTACTTCCCTTTATGACTAAGGGTGCGTTCGATACTCTTGTGCACCACAAGAGATTTTCCACTATTATTAGAATAAGTACAAGTCCCACCCTAGGACCTCTATTACAAACTCTTAACAATCACCCTAAGATAGCACACCACTATCTTAGTTTACAACACTTGAAGAAAGAACACTACTTTCCTCCATTTAAACAATAACTTGAATGGTTTACAATAATGACTTTGACTAAGTTCAAGAGTGTATAACAATTGAGTACAATGATAACAGTTTGATATAATTTCAAGTACAATAGAGAATATTTCTCAATGATATGACAATATAAAATATGTACTTGAAATATAAAAGTGAGACTTTGAATAAATCAAAACATTTCAGAAAATTTTTCAAAGTTGTTCTAAGATTGATGTTAAAGATATTGAAAAAGAGTAATTCGTTAAGTCTGAAACTATGAAGTATTTATACACCTTAGACATCACATTAGATCAGTGGCAATTGCTCATAAAGGTTTGATGAACATATGCAATGATCCAGCTTAAATTTGAAGTGAAAAATAGCATTGTTTCGTAGTTGTATTCAGCTACCGCAGGAGTGTAGTCGAATACACCTCTTTGTAACGTTCAATTTTATTTGAATTTTGAAGCTTGTATTTGAATACACATTCTTGTATTCGAATACAGATGATTGAATTTTGACACTGACTTAGTTTTGTATTCGGCTACATCATGTTGTAGTGAAATACAAATGTGAAGTTTTAGCTACTGACTTAGCACTCGTATTCCAATATATTATCTCGTAGTCAAATACAAAAATTCAATTTTAGCTACTGACTTAGCAATTGTATTCGAATACATTATCTGTAATAGCCCTTTTATTTTTTCAAAACTAAAATCGAAGATCGAAATAAAGAAAAAAAATACTTTTGGATAAAATATTTAAGTCAAAACATAATGACAAAAGTCAACAAATATTTATAAGCAGCGGAAATAATTTTTGAAATACAAGCCCAAAGTATTTACACAACAAAATACATTGGGGCTATGAGACCTATCAAACATAGCTCATACCCCTAGGGTATTCTCGGCAGGCACCTATACAAAAGCACTGCCCCAATAATTTTAACTTTCCCAAGTCGCATCAAAAAGTGGTACAAGAACCCATTCAAAATAAAAGTCAAGCTAACAATATGAGGTATAGGTACAGTCTTCCAAATTGAAATAAATACATCCACAAAAAGAAAGACAACTAAACCCTATACAACCATCTAATCTGATCATGTTACAAAAAGCTATACATCTTGGGTGATCACCAAACTCCCCGCAAGATTCCTTATGACACAGCATCAGACAGGTATGTCTAACTACCTTGCCATCTCCATGGTATTAATCAGTTGGATGATCCTGATTCTCATATGAGGGCAAATCCCAGATTTCAACCATAATTGTAAAGGTCACCAACCAAAATTAACAAATAACACATAGCATTTAAATTTTAAATGCACAAAATAACCTTTCAACTTAACATACTCTTTGAAAGGGTTTCTATATGCCAAACATGCATAATCAAAGTTGAAAAATAAAGTTTTTAACAAAACTGCACTGTTGTATTCGAATACAAGACTGTTTTCATAAGTCAGCAGCAAAAACAGCATATCTGTATTTGAATACAGCCTTCTGTATTCGACTACACATAAGTCAGCAGCAAAAATAGGATGCCTGTATTCAAATACAACCTTTTGTATTCGAATACACATTAGAAAACAATAGAAAAGTAGCAAACTTTAAGTTTTAAAAGGGTTTCGAAATCAATCAACACTTACACACAAATCCAAACAATCACACTTAGCAATTATAGCACAATCACCAGGACAACGTGAGTTTCAAAAAAGTTTTACAAACAATCACGCTTACACCCAAATCCAAAACATTCACACTTAGCAATTATACCATAATCATAACAACCATTTGAGTTCAAACACTCAATCATAATCTTGAATCACACATGACTCGCGTTCCCAACACCCTGATACAATGCGTATATGCCAAAATGCATGGACTCGGAATTCTAAACCAAAACCCTCTGCGAAGGGCCGTAAATCATAATTGTATTGCCTATCACAGGCAGAAGTACTAAATTACTGAGGTGCTACCTATCAGGGTCAGCACGATTTACTAAAAATGTAAATCGTAAATATAGCGTATATCACACGTTGAAGTACTATTTAACGAGGTACCACCTATCACGGGTCAGCACGATTTACCAAAAATGTGCAGTCTATCGCAGATCTTACACGAAGCAACAATCCCCACAAGGATAAGACGAACCAACAAATCACATGGAATCATCTCGTGGCCCATCCGGTCACCACTATCACCATGGCCCATCCGGTCGCCATGTACTATGAAATACATGAACATACTCTGACTCTATCCACGACAATCATTAAGTAAATGCAGATATTAAAAGATTCCCCATTTTTAATACTCATTTAACTCTAACGATTTTGAAATTCCACACACAGCATACTCAGACATATTCTGAAATTCAATCCACAATTCACACCAAATCACATCAATTCATTTTTCCACAAAATCCACACAAAAACATCTCAAACTTTATAATATTAATTATGAACACGTCAAACACGACAAACACAAATCATCACAACTCACCACTCAAACACATCAAATTTCATTTCCTCAAAACCACACATAAATGAGCTAAATTCATTTTCCACAAAACACTCATCAATATCACCAAAAACCCAACTCTAAAATTTCACCCATAAAAGCATTAAATTCATTTTCCCTAAATCTACACTTCAACCCTAACAAAATTCTTTTCCACCCGACAACAAATAAGTCCTTAAATGCAAACTAAAAGTTTGAAAGGAGCCATTACTTTAACGATAGCTCTAACAACGATTTACGGCACGACGATTAATTCCAGTAAAACCTTCGCTTGCGACGTCGCTTCCAAAGTTGGTTCACTAGTACTGTAGTGTGGAGGTAAGCAACTTTCCTTTCTACTTCTTCGCGAAACGAAGCTTAGATGTAGAAGAAAAGTGAAGATTTGTGTTTGTGGGTTTTGGTTTTTCGTGAAACAGAGAGAAAAAGAAGAATCGCGAGATATTTCATAAAATTACCATTTCACCCGTCACTTCCCAAACCTCTTTTTGTTAAAAATATCTACTCTCGTCGCAACTCAATTGACAGATACAATTTTCAGCAACATGAGATATTTTTAACCAAATTGCCCGATATTAAATTCTCCATAACATAAATAAGTTATTCTTCGACAAAAGACTCCCCGTACTTAATCTAATTTATTTGTCGACAAATTATTTTAATCGGGGCATCAAAAGATATTTTTGGGCATTAAACTCACAAAATATCAATAATGTGGCTAAAAAGTATCAGAGTTCAATTCCAAAATACACTAAAATACATAAATTAAAATTTAAAACTATGGGTCTTATATTATTACCCACCTAAAATTAGTTTCGTCCTCGAAACTACCCGTCGATAAATAACTCAGGGTGTTGTTCTCTCATCTTGCTCTCCAATTCCCAAGTCGCATCTCCAGTAATTGGGTTCCAAATCACCTTGTACAATGAAACATTCTTGTTCCTCAATCGCTTAATCTTCCTATCATCAATTCTTACAGATGGTACTTCGAATGACAAGTTATCTTTTAGTTGAATTGTGCTTGGTTCTATCACATGAGATGGATCAGCAAGATATTTCCTTAATTGTGAGACATGAAACATGTCATGAATATTGGACAGTGTCGGAGGCAAAGCAATCCGATAAGCAACAGGTCCAATTCATCCAGAAATCTGACATGGTCTAATAAATTTCGGAGTCAATTTCTTCGATTGCAAGGCTCTACCAACTCCAGTCGTAGGCGTGACTCATAGAAATACATGGTCACCCTATTTGAATTCTAAAAGTCGGTGACGCTTGTCCGCATAACTCTTCTAACAATCTTGTGAAGTCTTCATTTTCTTCTTTATCTTCTTTACCTTAGTTGTAGTCTGTTGTACCATCTCCGGTCCTACAATCATACATTCACTATCCTATTACCAACACAAAGGTGTATTACACTGGCGCCCATATAAAGCCTCATATGGTGTCATTCTAATACTTGCGTGGAAACTATTGTTGTAGGTAAACTCAACCAACAGAAGTACATCATCCCAACTTCCTCTATCATCTATTACACATGCTCTCAATAAATTTTCCAAGGACTGATTTGTCCTCTCATTCTGTCCATCTGTTTGTGGATGGTAAGTTGAACTCAATCTTAGTTTCGTTCCCAACGCTTCATGCAATGCTCCCAAAAAATGTGATGTGAATTTCTGATCACGGTCTGATACAATACTCGATGGTACTCCGTGTAATCTCACAATGTCAGCAATGTAGATCTCTATTAGCTTATCTACCTTATAGGTGGTCTTTATTGTCAAAAAGTTTGCGAATTTAGTCGATCGATCCACTATCACCCATATAGAATCATTCTTTCTCCTTGTTTTCGACAATCCAGTCATAAAATCCATGGAAATGATGTCTCACTTCCATTCAGGTATATCTAAAGGTTGCAACATTCCAGCAGATCGCTGATGTTCCACCTTCGCTTTCTGACAAGTTAGACAAGTTGATACATTCTCCGCTACATGTCTCTTCATTCCGGGCCACTAATAATTATGCGTCAAATCTTGATACATCTTTGTTACTCCAGGATGAATACTCAATTTACTCTTATGAGCCTCTTCTAAAATTGTTTTCCTCATATTTGCAATTTCTGGTGCACAAATCCTACCATTACATCTCAAAATATTATCTGGTCCAATCTTAAACTCAGTTGTCTTCCATTGCACTATTAGGTTCTTTTTCTCTTGAATTAAGACATCATCTTGAGAATTCGCAATGTCTTCAAGTAGTCCACTCAAAATCTTAATCTTTCTGAATTTCAAAATTCTCAGTGCAAACTCTACGTTCAAGTGTAGGTCTCTAAAAGCTTCCCACAACTCTTATTGTCTAGCCATAATTGTTAAAGACACTGATACACACTTCTTCTACTCAATGCATTAGCAACTACATTGGCCTTCCCAGAGTGGTACTGCAATGTGAAATCAAAATCCTTGAGAGTCTCCATCCATCATCTCTGACGCCTGTTAAATTCCTTCTAATCAAACAAATATTTCAAACTTTTATGGTCATTGAACATTGTAAACAGGCATCCATATAAATAGTGCCTCCAGATCTTCAATGCAAAAATTACAGCAACAAGCTCCAAATAATGAGTAGGATAGTTTCTCTCACGAATCTTCAATTGCCTTGAGACGTAAGCTATAGCTTTCTTGTGTTGCATCAGAATACATCCCAAACCTTGTTGAGACGCATCACAATAAACTTCATAGGGTCATTCTGATTTCGGTAATACCAATACTAGTGAGGTCGTCAATTTTCTCTTTAGCAACTGAAAATTTTCCTCACACTTCTCCGTCCATGCGAACGGTTGATCTTTTCTGGTAAGTTGTGTCAATGGAGCTACAATCTTAGCAAAACCTTCAACAAACCTCCTGTAGTACCTTGTCAGTCCTACGAAACTTCGTATGTCAGTGACAGGTTGAGGCTGTTTCCAAGCAAGAACAACCTCAATCTTAGCTGGATCCACAATAATTCCTTCCTTGGTTATCACATGTCCTAAGAAATTCACTTCTTCTAGACAAAATTCACACTTCGATAGGTTGCATACAATTGCTTCTCGCGTAAAATTTCAAGAACTTGGCGCATATGTTCTCCATGTTCTTCCTTTGTCCTTGAATAAATTAATATATCATCAATGAACACCACAGCAAATTTATCTTGGAATGGACTAAATATTCTGTTCATGTAGTCCATAAAAATTGCTAGTGCATTGGTAACTCCAAACGGCATAACAAGATATTCATAATGTCCATAACGGGTTTTGAAAGCAGTTTTCTGAATATCTCATTCCCTTACTCGAACCTGATGGCAACCTGACTTCAAGTCAATCTTCGAAAATATTGCGGCTCCTCTCAATTGATCCATCAAATCATCGATGTGTGGCAAAGGATAACAATTCTTAATAGTTGCCTTATTAAGTTGTCTATAATCCACACATAAGTGCGAGCTTCCGTCCTTCTTCTTAACTAAAAACATCGGAGCTCTCCATGGTGATACACTTGGTCTAATAAATTTCTTCTACAACCAATCTTCAATTTGGACATTGAGCTCATTTAATTCCAATGGCGACATTCGATATGGTGCAATTGAAATAGGTCCGGTTTCTGGGTGCAAATCAATGAAAAGTTCCATTTCTCTTACCGGTGGCAATCTTGGAATTTCTGTTGGAAATATGTCCCAGTACTCATAGACAAGCATCACATCCTCTATGTTCACATTTATCTTTTCCTCCACATTAGCCAAAGAAAAACTCATGAGTTCGTTCTCTTAGCGACACTCTGAGTTTGTTAGTGGCTAGATACTTAACAACTCCTGGTTCGGGGAAAAGAACCAGTTTGCGAGCACAATTCAAGATCATATAATGATACGACATCCAATCCATACCGAGAATGACCTCGAGTGATTGTAGAGGTAAACAAATCAAATTAACCAAGAAATCCCTATTATGAATAGTTATTTAACAATGTAAACATGCATAATTTATTGTCAAAGTTTTAGCAGGTGTGGAAACAACCAAATCAAAAGGTAAAGCAAACACAGATAACTTCAAATGATTCCCACAATCCATAGCAATGAAGGAATGGGTTGCCCCCGAATCAAAAGATGCAGTTAGAGTGTTACCTGCAATCTCACATTCACGTTGATCAGATTGCTATATGAATTCCCATCTTCAGCACTCACACAATAAACACATCATCTACCAGTAGGACAAGTAGCCCTAGTTACACTCACAACTGGTTCCACCTTCGAAGTCGTGCAATCCCTTGCAATGTACCGTAGCCTCTGGCAATTGTGCCAAGTAAATCTTTTAGAGGTACAAACATTAGCATAATGTCCCTCGTCCCCACATCGGAAACATTGATTCCCTTGTCCCAATTGTCTTATGAAGTTTGGGTTCCCTGGGCTATACTGCCCCCCCCCCCCCGTTGTTATTTTGTGGTCGATTATAAGGTTTAGCAACTTGTTTTCCCTTGTACTGATAATTCACCCGACTAGGCCCTTCTGAATTAAAATTCCCTCCTTTGCTAGCCCTCTTATTCGTCATATCTTCAACTTCTCTACATTTCTCCACAAGAACTTGAAAACAATGAATTCCCAAGGGTAAGACAGAGTCTTGAATCTCATACTTTAGTCCATCTTGGAAACAATCACTACGTGAAAAATGGTATTTTACAGTGCTTTTTTAAGCCACTGTAGTATCCAGCACTATAAAAATATACAACAACGCTCTTTAAAATAAAAAAAAAAACATTGTAAATCTCTTTTAAAAATGTGCTGCTTGTTGTATATGGAGATGATTTGCAACGAAGATGGTTAACATTATAGTTCGTAGGGACAGTAGGGTTCGCAATGAGAAGGATAATGAAGAGGAGAAGGACATTGAAGCATAGTGAAGTTTATGTAATAAAGAGGAAACTAAAACGATTTACTGTTATATATAAAATCCTATTACAACGCCATTTTAAAGAGCACTGTAAAAGACCTCCTTAAAAGCCTATTACAGCGCTTTTTTAAAGAGCACTGTAAAAGACCTCCTTATTTTATTTTTTAAAAGCCTATAACAGCACTTTTTTAAAGAGCGATGTAAAAGACCTCCTTATTTCATTTTTTAAAAGCCTATTACAGCGTTTTTTATAGAGCACTGTAAAAGACCTCCTTATTTTACTTTTAAAAGTCTATTACAGCGCTTTGTTAAAGAGCGTTGTAAAAGACCTCCTTATTTTACTTTTTAAAAGCCTATTACAGCGCTTTTTTAAAGAGCGTTGTAAAAGACCTCTTTATTTTATTTTTTGAAAGTCTATTGCAGTGCTTTTTTATAGGCTTTTTAAAGCGCTTGTCCAAAAGCAATGTGAAAGACCTCCTTATTTTTTTTTAAAAGCCTTTTACAGCGCTTTTCCAAAAAGCGCTCTAATAGGTCCTTTAATTATGTGAAAGCGCTGTTATATCCCGTTATTTTTAAATAGCATACAAGAGCGCTTGTATTTAATAAGCGCTATAAAAGACGCTCTATAAAATATCATTTTTGGCGTAGTGAATGACACATGAATTGTTCGTCAATCTCTTCATGGAATAACCTGAAATGCCTCGACAGCAATTCAAAATTAGCGGCATATTCACCCACTATCATGTTCCCCTTATGAAGTTTTAGAAAATCATCACCTAGTTTAGTCCCGGTACTCATCGGGAAGTATTTGTCTAAAAACTTTCTTTTGAATGATCCCCAGGAAAGTCCCTAAATGCAAACTAAAAGTTTGGAAGGATCCCTTACCTTAACGATAGCTCTAACAACGATTTACGGCACCACGATTAATTCAGATAAAATCTCCACTCGCATCATCGTTTCCAAAAATAGTTCACTAGTACTATAGCGTGGAGGTGAGCAACTTTCTCATCTATCTCTTTGCGAAACGAAGCTTAGATCTAGAAGAAAAGTGAAGATTTGTGTTTGTGGGTTTTGGTTTTTCGTGAAACAGAGAGAAGAAAAATAATCGCGAGAAGGAGGAAAATATTTTGTGTTTTCTTTCAGTTTTCCATTTCTTCCTTTTCCTTCCTTTCTATTTCCTTTTCTCTCTTTTTCCTTCCTTTCCTTTCCTTTTCTTTCTTTCTATATATATATATATAACAAATTATCTAAAAATATCCAGATATTTCATAAAATTACCATTTCACCTATCACTTCCTAAACCACTTTTTGTTAAAAATATCTACTATCGTCGTAACTCAAATGACAGATACAATTTTCAGCAACCCGAGATATTTTTAACCAACTGCCCGGTATTATATTCTTCGTAACATAAATAAATTATTCTTCGAAAAAATATCCATCGTACTTAATCTAATTTATTATCGACGAATAATTTTAATTGGGGCATCAAAAGATATTTTTGAGCATTAAACTCACAAAATATCAATAACTTGGTTAAAAAACCTTAGAGTTCAATACCAAAATATACTAAAATACATAAATTAGAATTTAAAACTATGGATCTTACACATAAATTAGAATTTAAAATTATGGGTCTTATTTACAAACCCTCAACTCTCCACCACATGACTTGTATCCGTTACTTCCTAACCATCATATCAACAGGATATAGGGACTGCCTACTACGGACCTCGATGACAGAGCAACTTGCTCCCAAATTGGAGCAAAACCCTCCCCCTATTAATTTGAAGGGTCTTCTCCATCACTTTCTAAAGAAGAGTCTTTTTCTCTTTCCTTTTTGTATGAAAAAGGCGAGAGTTAAGTTAGTTTTTAGTCTAAATTATAGAAGTCCTTTTGTAATTAGAAACTTTTGTATATGTTGCTGCAAATAGGACATTTTGTAACTTTGAAATTAATTAATGGACAATTGCTTATGTTGAAATTATATGCATATTTTTAAATGTTGTGCCAAAATCATTTACTGCATCAATTGAAGGGGAACTTCTAAGCTCTTCAAAATTAACATTAGAATCAAAATTAAAATCTAAATTAACATGTTTTTCATCATTGAAAAGGGAGAGATTGTTAAGACAAACTCTCAATTTAAGTTTTAATGAAAATAAACAAAAGTTAATTAAGAATTTTAATTATGATTCTAAATGTTATGTTAATTTAACTTGTGCTTTTGAGTGAATTAATTCAAAGTTAGGACTCAAGCAAAGCAAAGAAATCAACCATAAAAGATAAAATAAATAAATAAATAAACTAAACATATAAGAAAAGAGAACATTATGGACAAAATCTGTAAAAACAGATAATGTTCTCCAAGACCAAGATTGATCATAACAGCTCCAAGGCCAATCAATCTCCACTACATAAAAGAAATTTTAGCCTCTAGATTTTACATCAATATCATCAGCACTTGGCAAGGAACAAACTGAGATAATCAAATTCAAAGAAACTACTCAAATGCAAAGAGAGAAGATCACAAATTAGAAAGATCAGACATATTTGAACCTTCTCCAACTTAAATTGTCAACAAAGATAAACTATCTTGAAATGTACTAGACATTCAGATTAATCAGGAATACATCCAAAATGATTAAGACTGAACCTCTAGATTAATTATCAATCTCTAAAAAGTTCAAAGAATAGGACTCCAAATTGATCATCAATCTCCAAAATTTTCATTAACATTATGCAGATGTTCATCACCATTCTCCAAGCTGTTTTGACAAAATCAAAACTCCATATCAAAGAAATGACATCAACAACGATATCTAAAGTATAAAGGATCATTAAACATAAGAGAAATCTAATCAAGAACGAAGAAATCATTCCAGTCAAATAGAATTCAAAAAATGTTCAAAGGCTGGAATATATTTATTCATTTAAATTGGTTTCGGTCAAAACTAATAGAGCATTATCAACAACTCGTTTGACCATTATTAATTCTCTAAAACGCCTATTAAAAGAAGGTCAATGCTTAGTGAAATTGCAGAATTTCAAGTGCTAACAAGTCTCGCAAAATCACTCACATTCACATAGTTGAAACTCTCCCATCATTCAAAAAAAATCACTTTGAAACCTATAGATTCTATAAAATAATCTCATCATTGTTGTAAAACTCATACTATAAGAGTTTAGTATAGTTTGGCTAGATTGTAAGAAATCCTATCAAGGTTAATAGGTGACCTGATTAATCTATTTCTGGGTGGAAAGGAATTATGTTTTTACCATATCAAGGTTGATATGAGCTAGGTGCTGTGAAACCAAGAAGGTTCTTTGTTTTCAACACTTAGTGTAAAATCACACAATTGTGAAGACTGGACGTAGTCCAAGTTGGGTGAACCAGGATACATCTATGTATGGTATTCCTTCTCTTATCTCTTTATTTATCAAGTATGATTAATTACTTAAGTTAAAAACATAAACTGAAATTTTGATTTTAAGCTAACCAAGAACGTTCTCCTTTTTCTGGTAAAAACCAAGAACGTTCTTTGTTTTCTGTTTTCTTAAACCAAGAATATTCTTGAGTTGAATTTTTAAGTATTTCAGGAAATTATTAAATAGGGATATTTACAAATCAAACTCCCTTCCTTGTAAGTCGACATTGCTATTTCAAATATTGTAATTGATCAATATTTGATCAAAAGAAAATGTGTGAATGAGAACATTCATGGTTTTGAAACACTTTAGTGAAAAATCTCACATATTGTGAGGACTTGACGTAATTCAGTGAATCAGGATATATTATTGTGTGAATTATCTTTCCCTTATCTCCATTTATTTATCACTCACTTAGCACTGACCACTTGGTAAAGTTTTTATTGTTATATTACTAACGAAGAACGTTATGTTTTTATTGTTTATCAAACCAAGATAATTCTTGAGTTAAAAAAAATAATACAGAAATTAATTATAAAAAGGAAATTACAATTCAAACCCCCACTTCTTGTGATTGACAATGTTACTTCAATTATCACCTCACATAAATTCTTCTAATTAAACATATTCACAAAATTCATCTGACATTCAATATCACCATAATATCAAATATCATACATTCAACGAAATTAAATCAATCAACACCTTATAAATAATTTTATTCCATATTTTATTCTCATACTTTTTATATTTGCACATTAATTAATTTATCACTCAAAAGACTATTGTCGTATATAGAAGTCTCAGATGGATTGTTGACAAATACAATTTTCTCGTCATCTCACCATATATTATACTCATGAATTCAAACAGTTTTTCACCCCTTACCTCGACCAAAATGTTTTGCCCAATGAATATATATATATATATATATATATAAACAAAACATAATCATAGGATGCTAAATAAATAGTGTATAAATAGGAAACGGATATGTTGTATGTAACGCAAGTTGCAACTAATAATATACTTTTGATATCGGTCGGAATTATAATTGCAGTGCATCTAAATAGAATATATATTAATATATTGACTTAAAATAGGAAAAAGATATATTGTAAATTGTTAAAAGATGATTTATTGTTTTATTTTATACCTACTATTATTATTAATTTTTCAACGTGATTGGCATGAAGAATGAATATGATGCTATTGGTTACTATTTAATTTACTTAGTATTTGGTTAAACTCATAACTTTCAAAAAAAAAATTTTATTAAACAATGAAAATGGTAATAGATTGATTGTTATATTGATAAAAATAATAATACGATAATAATTAAAATTAATAAGTGTTTTACACGTAAAAATTGTAGGTTTGAAATAAAAGGAAAAATATTAAAGAAGATAGAAGCATAAAGTTTATCACACTTCAATAATTATGT
>JBBPBT010000152.1:12133034-12148711 GCA_037974875.1 Cicer bijugum | reverse complement strand
GAAATAAAAATATGAATTTATTTAAATATTTGAGTAATAAATTTGATAAAAGATGAATTTTCTTAAAATTGATAATGAACTTTTTAAATTTTTTAAAAAAATATATAATTATTAATATTTATAGACATAAAAGATAAAATTATTACTTAAAATTAGTTAAATAATTAAATTAAAAAGAAAAAAACTTAAATTATTACCTTAAATTAAATTAAAATCCACAAAAAAAAATATTTACTTAATAAATACCACAATTAAACCATCAATTAAATCTCCCTACAAAATAACCTAAATTATCAACTAATTTTCGTGGTTTAATTAACAATATTATAATTATTTATAAAAATAATTTTAAGAAAATCACACATCACTAATATTATAACAATTATAATTAATAAGAACATACAAATTCTTTACATTAATATAAATTAAAAAGCAAGAAAAATAGTCAAAGCCGCCACGAGATAGACCCACGAAAATTCGTAAAACCAAACTATTTTGACATTTCATTTTCTTTTACTTTTCCACTTTCCCATTCCGCAAGAATTGAAATTTTTTTTATTTATTATTAAGACCATAGAAGCCAATTTGGAACCAAATTACTCCTAGGAATTGGGAAACTATAAATAACAAAACAAAATTAAATTTTCGTTGTTTTCTTCAAAACTAATTCACTCTTTTGTGTCTTCCATTTTTTCCTTTCATGGCTCACCATCCTCTTATACCAAACTTCCTCTACTCTTCCACTTCATCGTCGGTCGCGACGAAGATCGTGGAAGATGTCTCCACCGTTATGACGGAGAAATCTTTAAAATTTATGATTCCATCTCCCAATGAATCTGGAAGAAGGGAGATAAAGATGTTTTCTCCAGCTTATTATGTTGCTTGTGGTGTTGGTGGAAGCATATGTTGTGGCTTTACTCACATGGCTGTTACACCTCTTGATGTTGTTAAATGTAACATGCAGGTGTGTGTTTTCTCTCTCTATCTCAAATTAAATCTTTATTTTAACATTTATTGATATTTCTATACTAGTAGATATTTTTTTATTAATGATTAGTTAACACGTATTTATAAAGACATGCATTTTCTCATTTGTATTGGAGGGGATTAAAATTATTTTAAAATAAGAAATCAAATGATAATATTGTAAAATTTCATCGACATGGTGATCTCATACTTATTTGTATATTGTATCTATATGTATATAATAAACTTAATTGAAAATGAAAAGCTCACACGTGTCGCATACAAGGTATCTACAATCTAGTTAGTAGGGTGGTATTGGTTGATTTTCTTACAAAATCTGTTTAATTTTCTTTGTTGTATTATAATTATTGTGTCCTTTTCTGAAATTTCTAAAAATTAATTTGTTACTCCTTTGATTCCCTTAAATTGTTATTAGAGTAAACTCTTATGATTAAACTAAAACTCACGAATGTATTTTGTTATCAAAGAATCAATAAATTCGTCTCTAACTATACAGAGTTAAATATACGAGATTATAAATATTTGTAAAGGGATTTTTAAATTTGTCAAATTTTCTATTTGGTAGCAGTACTCTACGAAATTAAGGACTAATTTGATGAATTACTATTTTGTTCTTTCTATGAATACATTTACTATGTAGCATTGATATTTTTGATTAACAATGATTACTTGTTTTATTGTCTCACATATATATCCATATCCGACACGTTTATTATATTTAACTAATTTGTTTTTTGAAAATTATTTCAATATGAACTAAATATTAATTATGAATTTTCAGATTGATCCAGTAAAGTACAAGAATATATCCTCTGGATTTAGAGTTACGCTAAAGGAACAAGGAGTTAGGGGCTTATACAAAGGATGGGCACCTACATTTCTTGGTTACAGTGCACAAGGTGCTTTCAAATATGGACTCTATGAAGTGTTCAAGAAGTACTATTCTGATGTTGCTGGACCAGAGTATGCCACAAAGTATAAGACATTAATCTACCTTGCTGGATCAGCTTCAGCTGAGGTTATTGCTGATGTTGCACTTTGTCCATTTGAAGCAATGAAGGTTAGAGTTCAAACTCAACCTGGTTTTGCTAGAGGGATTTCTGATGGGTTACCTAAATTGCTCAAATCTGAAGGTGCCTCAGGGTAAGTTTCATTTCAAATTTCAATTTATTATGGCGAAAGTTTTGGAATATAGCGTAATTATGGTCTATGGTTGATTAATGCTTTAGAGTCACTCGAAATTCTAAAGTTGGTTGGTGATACTTATCATAAGTAGAAGTTTATAGCCCTCTTCGATATTACAATTAAGACAATGACATGATTGGTGTCAGTCAGTTCCATGAGTTCTGATTTGAGATGCACATATCCGTTTTCTCTTGTTTTAATCGAGAGTAGACGCTAATTAGATTACTTTCTTGATATTAAGAATAAGGAGGACTATGAACTTTACTTTCATAAAACAATGTCGGATCAGTTTTCATTAGAGTTTTGAACAATTTTCAAATACATATCGATAACTTAACATTTAACATTGTGCTCCACCTTAAAATTTGTCATTTATTATTATTTTTTTTTCATTTATAACTTTAATTAATACAACCAAATGTCTCTAAGTTTTGAAAGATAAAAAATCAAAATTAAAAACAGGGCATGTTAAGAACATTCATTTATACATAAATGACACATTAAATACTGAGTCTACTTCTTGAAATATTATCTCTATAATAAAATATAAATAAAAACAAACCAACAAAAGTTAATAAATTTAGTATAAAATTAAAAACAAATGTATTAACTTTGACTCACATTTGTTTATATTTTGTTAAAGCGAGTATATATTAATAATGCTAAAAGTGTTTATAAATATAAATAGCACATGTAGTAAATTTATAACTGATGTTAATTAAGTTTTCCATGCTTTGAAATTGTACATGTTACTCATTTCATATACTAGAATAAGCATTTACTAAAATGTGCAATGATTTCAGGTTGTACAAGGGAATGGTGCCCCTTTGGGGAAGACAAGTTCCATGTAAGTTTTCTCTTATTTTCACTTTGTAGTTTGAACTATAAAAGTGTCTTCTTACTGAATTGGCTTGCTAACTTTGGTTTCCTGCTTATACATTTTTGGATTTAGATTCAATAAAATCCAATTTTAAGGCAAACCATTGCCACCACAATTTAAAACAATGAAGGATACTTTCATTGCTTAACCATTTTAAAAAAAGAAAATTAGTTATTACATTTTGTTGAGTTTGAATGTATTTACTGTTAGAAAGTTAGGAATTGGAAGAATACATATATATATAATGTTGATTAATTTATGCAGATACAATGATGAAGTTTGCTTCTTATGAGAACATTGTTGAGATGATATACAAACATGTGGTCCCCACACCAAAGAATGATTGCAGCAAAAGCCTACAACTTGGTGTGAGTGTTGTGGGTGGATATTTAGCTGGCATATTATGTGCTGTTGTCTCTCATCCTGCAGATAATCTTGTCTCTTTCCTCAACAGTTCCAATGGAGCAACCGTTGCTGATGTGAGTGTGCCAAATTTATTTTCTTTTTATAGAAAAATTGTTAGTATTAAAAAGATTAGAGATAAGTATTTTCTTTGAAACGCAGGCTGTAAAGAAGTTGGGATTATGGGGTATGTGTACACGTGGTCTCCCTATTCGTATTCTTATGGTGGGAACTCTAACTGGAGCTCAATGGGGAATTTATGATGCATTCAAAGTTTCTGTGGGCCTGTAAGTTTCTACAATTAATTAATCTTCTTATTGGTTTTACATCTAGATTTGATATATTAATCATTATGGTTTTAAATTGTGGTCCGTAACTCTAATTGTGACCTTAATATTGTGTAATATTTCGGTTATATAAAGTTTATATTCTATGGCGTAACTGTGACTTAAATTTAAAATCATGTGATTTGATATTTATCATGTTTTTACATATGAATTAGGGGAAATGGAATTAAATATTGTTTTATTTTTCAGACCAACCACAGGTGGAGTTGCTCCTGCTGCTGTTCCTGCTTCTTAGGTTTGAAAAGGTGTAAAATGTTAAATGCAGAAGTTAAGACACAAAGGATTGCCGAAGAGAGCTTAAATAAACAAAGGATTACCAAAGCTAATGAGAATTTTTTTTTTCTATAGAGTAATTAGTTAGTTTATTATTTTATAATTATTTTTATAGTTAGGATTTGTAGAGATTGATCAAAGATTTTATAGTCGTGTAATAAGAGTCTTACAATAGTAATAGTATGTAATGTGACTAAGTTTTGATTTATTCATATGATTATGGATCGAAGACCTGTACTAAATAACAAATAACAAATAAAGAATTTGATTTTTTTTTTTTCAGATGAAATTTGAAGAATTAATTTGCTATGAATGTGGAAAAAAAATAACTATTTATTCAAAACAATTTGATTTTTTTTTTCTCCCTTTGTTTCAGTATACACACTCGTATGGTTTTTTACGGTAGTTTTTCGTCGTTTGAAAAGTATATTAAATTCAACCACAAATGAATATGTGAATTTTTAGACAAGTTAATTTAGTAATTGAGGACCTTACGTGCATATTAAATTGTTTTTATGTTTGGTTTAAAATATGTGATATCAAGATATGAAGATTGTTGAAACATAAATTTGCATGAATAAAATGACTTTATACATTAAAATGAGAAGGAAATTTAAATATAGAAATCATAAAAACATTTTTAAATTACCACTATTTCAAGGGTTATTTTGCCCCTTAAGCTTCTTGTGTTTTTCCCTATACAATCTCATTAGACATATTGTCTTCGTCAACCACTCTTTATTGTGCATGCTCCAACATCTCATATTGAACTGAACTCATTCCAAACTCTCCTTTGTTGTCACCACCTGAACCTGAATTGATCCTTGATTTTTTTCTATTGGTTTTCCTAAAGGTACATATTCTATTAGTAACTCATGCCCTCATCAAACTACAAGAAAACCTCTCTTTTTTTTAACAAGAGGTCGTATTTCAAATTAACTCTAGAAAGAGGTCATGACATCCCCATTAATTACTAGGAGAAAAAGCCTTTATATGGATATTATTGATGAAAAGTTCTCATAAATGAAAAATATTATTTCTTACTGTTTTTATGCATAGTGGTGACCCGAAATCACCATAAATAGTATGGAGGAAAAATTCAATTATTACAAATAATTTGAAATAGTTTCAGCAGTTATGTAAATCAATTTACAAACATGTGAGTCGATCATGAAGTTAAAAATCAGTTCAAAACTAATTTTAATTTTAATGCATTAAATGATGTTACAACATATTGATTAAATATATTTTTGATCTTTGTGGTTATAACATTTTTTTATTTTAGTCTTCGTAAGTAAATATAGTTTCATTTTAAAATAGTCATTTCATCCAATATTTGTTATAGAAATTGTAACATCATTAAAATGTAACTATTTTTTAACAACAAATAAATAAATATAATAAAATGATAACATTTTTTAAAACCTAAAATTAATCTCAAATGTTTCAGTCTTCCTCCTTATAATCTTAATTTCAAACCAATTTTTAACCTAAAATTAATCTCAAACAATTTGATATTCATCATCGTAGTCAAATTCAAATTCATTGTTATCATAATCTTTTTCTTCGTTTAGTGGTATGAGTTGGACAATAATAGATTCTAGAATTGGCTGTTAATTAGAGTTTTTCTTCTTAACATGGAGATTAAGGGATTTTAAAGGAGTGTATGAAAAAGTCCAAAAGTGAAAATAGAATTTGTTTGTAGAGAGGGGCAAAGAAGAAAGTCTAAGTCTTAGTCATAGACCTAGTAATGGTAAGGGATGATGAAGAAATTAGTCATGGTGACACGATTGAACCTTTAATCAAATTCATTATGTTTTTTTAGATTTTTATTTTATTTTATAAAAATTGACACAACGTGAGGAATTCTACAACGGAAAGATGACTTAAACGAAGAAGAAGGTGCAATTTAGATTTTTTTAAGAAAGAAGAATGAAATATTTGAGATTAATTTTAGGTTGAAAAATGTTGTAATTTAATTATATTTGAGTTTTTTGTTAAAAAAAAAAGTTATGTTTTTACGGTGTTATAATTTTTATAACATAAATTGAATAGAATGACTATTTTCAAACAAAACTATATTTATAAGAATGTTAATCAAACAAAAAACTTACTAGGAACAAAATCAAAAAAAATTATAATTGCAATGATCAAAGACATATTTAAACTTAACATATTCCTATCATGCAACTAATATTTTAAATGTTTAATTGAGTATTTATCAGCTTTTGCGAATTCGTAATTATTTATGGATATTGAAAATTGAAGAATCAACAAAAGTACCCAAAACCATCAAAATGAACATATGTTTGACATACACTAAACTCTATTATAAGAAAACTTTCATTTACAAATTTCTCTCTTCATTTTTTAGTTTTATCTTCTCTAAATTTTTTTTCTAGCTTTTATCTATTATTATTCTCTAATTTTTCTTTACTATACTTTTACTTTCTCTTATTCAATTTTGGTAAATTTTTCATTTATGTTTTCGTAAGTTAAAAAGAAATTAATTTATATATTCTAATTATATTGTGTTTTTACTACGATATAAGAGTTGATATTGTAGTCAACACATTTTTATTATTATTATTTTATTTTATTTTTTAAATATTTTTCATTTTTACACAAAGATCTTTTTTTTTTCAATCAAGACCCTCACAAAAGTTCTTTTTTTCAACTCACATATGTTTGTTGGGGTCAAAATCATCACAAATAATTTTTTTAATCGTTTGTGATAGTCAAGACCATAACAAAAAAATTATTTTTAAACTCACAGATTTATTATGATCAAAAACCATCACAAATTTGTGATGATCAATGTGGTCAATGGATTGTGGCAGCCATAAACTTTTGTTTTTAATCCTAAATCTTCATATGAAACTTTAACCCACTAGATCGGAGACAGGCAATGATTTTTGATATATGTACATTTCATAGCAATGGTACCTTATGACCTCTAAAAAGAAATTTTGTATGTTATCATTGATATATATGTTGAAAATTGGTTCTAATCATAAGATTGATCGCTCTAATTGTTGCCTCAATCATAATGAAACTTTCTCTTGTGGGTAAGATGGCCACTATGAGACTCATCTCTATAGCATCCATCCAACATTGGCCTCGGGCACCAATTTGACATTTTTGCGTGGCAATATATGAATCAACCACAAGTAGATGTTTCGGAGAGTCCTCTGCTATGATTAGTCAACTTCATAAGTTCCTGTATGGTTTTAACCGGTCGATTCGTGCTTGGTTTGCAATTTTAGTAAAATAGTATTGATATAATTTTGAAGTGAAACCAATCATTTGGTATTTTATCGCCACTCGGTATAAATAACCTGTTTGTTTTTTGTCTCTCAGTGTAACATCGCCCATTATAGGCATAGGCCTATAATAGAGATCTTGGTAATTGTCTATCATTTCAGACAATATAAGATGCTCAGACAATTTTACATTTGATTATAATTTTAAACAAAACTCAGTTTCAAATGAATAATAACCAAACTGCGACTATACACATCATCTAATGACTGGAAAAAAAAACGTACTAGAACTTCCTCCTTGTATCTGGAAACAAAAGAATATATGGATCTGATGCTTTGTAAGCCAAGACCTCACTTTCGAAGATGGCAACAAATTTATACACGCCAGGTAGTGTGAAACCACCAAGGAAACCTTACAATAACTACAGCTCTATCTTCAATAGTCATTGTTCCTCTTTCTTCTTATTTGATTCTCTCATTCAAACTTCACAGTTTTACCATCTTGCTGCTGCTTCATTGGTTCAGCAGGGAAGTATTTTATGCCAACTAGATCACCGACACTGCTAATAACCTAAGAAAGGAGCATAATCACAGCAAGTTACAACATAAAACATACATGGAATCGTACACATCATCTTGCAAGGACATTGGCACAAACATACCAAAAAGACAAGACATATAATGACCCTTTATATCTGATACGAACCAAAAAATATTCACTTTCTTAGGGTTTGTTTATTTCTGGTATTTCCTGTTTTCATTTACACCAATAAAATAAACATTTTCGAAGACATTATGGAAGTTTCTGAAAATGCATTTTAAAAATAGATAGAATAATTTTGAAAATTTGGAAAAAGTAATCAACATTATTTTCAGTTTTGCGGAAATGTTTTCTCTCTACTTAACTTTCATCTTCTCTCTATAACAATTGAAAAAGAACAATTAATAATCAAATGTTATTTCAGCCACCGACAAACAAAGTAAAATATTTAAAATGTTTTAGAAAGTAAACAAGCCCTTAGCAATTGAAAAGACATCGCAAAAATGTAGCACAAAACCTTGACACCTACTTACAACCACTAAATCGTGAATTTTAAGAAAATAACCATTGAATGATTCAAAATACACACCTGCAAGGCCTTGGTAAGGTCTTCCCTTGAATGAGAAGCTGATATGCATATGCGCGCTCTAGCCAATAGCAATGGGGTTGCTGGAAATGCAACAGTCACAACAGCAATCTGAAGCAGTACAGAACTATTAAAAAATTGTAAACATTAACTGAGAAATTTATTGATGTCCATGATGTAGGGCATCAACAAGGAGCACATATAGTAGAATGTTCATGCTCTCACATTCTGCCTGAGGCACTCCCTTGAGAAAGCAGGGATTTTGGCTGGATTGTAAAGCATGATTGGCATTACAGGAGAATCATTATCCCCAAGAACCTCAAATCCCATTTTCTGCAGTTCTGACCTGAAAAAATTGCTATTCTCTCGAATTTTTGAAAGTTTCTGGGCACCTATACAGAAACAATTTAATTCAATGCAAAGTATAGAGAGTTTATAAATGCTATTTTGGATTGATGCAAGTAAAATTCAAAACAACAACACATGCAAACCAAAGAGTTCAAGTGTCAGCCAAACCTCGATTAGAACCATCCTCTCCAAGAATAACTTTTATGGATGATATTATTTGTTGTGCAGCTGGGGGCGAAATTGAAGTTGCATAAAGATGTGCAGGGCAAGTGTACTTCAAGTACTTGATAAGCTCCTGAGAGTAATCCAAAGTTCAACATAAGAGACACTTCAAATTAACCTAGTTAAGATAGTTCTTTGATGACCAATGGCAAAACTAGCCATAATCTTAAGAGGGGGTGGTCAAATATAATGAAAAAATAAAATTTAGTTTTAAAACTAATATATTAAAGTTATCTAATAAGCAAAAAAAATCACAATAATTCATAATTATATAAATGTAAATTAAAGCAGCACAAGAAATAACAACTGACATTAGTTTTATAAAAAAAGTTGTGAATTCAACGACCCTTTAACTATGTTACAACAAATGAAATACGCAAGAAAGAGACACCGACCAGAGAGATAGGCAAGAAACACAGAAACTCCATCGTTTGGTATAACGAGTGGATCCCACCACTTTTTAAATCTTTGCAAATGTGCAGAGAAATGGAGAAGAAATGGCTCGCATTTTCTATTATTCCATTAATACTCTTTTCGTTCTCAGAGAGATGGAAGAGTTTCAACAGGTCAACCTCCTTTCTCGGAGTAAATTTCGTTTTTGGGTTTTTGTTTGTTTTGCATCTGAGCTCGACAAGGAAAATATTGGTGAATGTTGTTACAATTTTGAAGGACAGAGTGAGGAAGAGGAGAACAAATGTTAGGAATTGGGAAATTTGACGGCATTCTTTACTATTGTGCATCAAAAAGCAACACGCTTTCTTGTAATATTTAAAAAAAATCTATTCTATTAGCAGACAAGCAATTATTGTATTAAAAATTATTCAAATAAAAAGTACTTTTATTTGAAAAACTGAATCAAATTTTTACTGTTTTAATTGGAAAAACTGGATAAATAAAAAGTGCAAACAAAAACTAAACAAAGAGGGGTACTTTTCTCACTTTCTATTCAATCAAACACACGAGAAGAGAGAGAATACACTTCTTTCTTCTCTACTTCTTCACTTTCTCTTATATACCAAACCATACCTCAAATCTTTATTTCTCTCTTCTCATACTCTCTCTTACTTATTTCTCTCTTCTCACTTTCTGCGCACAACCAATCACACTCTAAAGAGTCGAATTTATCCATAATTGACGTTGTATTAAATAGACTTGTAATGTCTTTTTCAATGTAAACACTTTACTTATTTGAAAGAAACTTGTCATCCATTTTATTTGAGTCTTGATTTTACAATTTCCATCACTAACAAAGTTCATTTCATATTTGCTATAAAGATCAGAAGAGTCAAACTAAGACGACTAAATTTATCAATCAAGTACTACCTTTGTCCCTAAATATAAACCTCTCTTGAGAATTTTCCCTTTCCCTTTTTATAAGACCATGTTTGAATTTTCAGCTACATTAATTATTTCTCTACTAACATACTCTTAATTAATTTACATCTGTTTTGTAATCAACAATAAGTACTATAATAGAAAGATTAACTAATTCTCTCTTTTCAAAGGTAGGCTTGTAAAAACAATATCAATTTTTAACAAATTTAATACTACTACCTACTTTTTTAATTCCCATGATTTGATCAATGGAGTCTTATATTTAAGGACAAAGGTAACAATTGTTTCTACTAATTTTTTACGAACAGAATTAATGAAATCTTAAACATAAAAATATACCAATTTAATTAAAAAAATGAGGTAGCCAAGGTTACCCATTGTAACACTACCCTTCGCCACTTTTGATGGTTAATGCAAACTGGTAGAGACATATATGAAACATCTAAAAAAGTCAACTTCCAAATGTAAAACAAAAAAGCAATCCAGAAGTTGATCCAAGAGCACACTAATGCAGCATTGCAGCAATGAAACATAACTTCAACTTTATGAAATTTAGGTCTCCTATTAAGAATGTTTATGCTAAGAAGGGAAAGCCCAAGATCCAGTCAGAAGATATAAGAATGACAAACGGGGCAGCTTGCAGTCAGGGAGCGGGGTAAAGGGATATAAAAGGAAAATTGAGAAGACAGGACAAGTGGTATGAGGCTGAAGGTATTCCTTGAGGGTCTGTCTCTGTAATGTTTCCTTTGGTAAGAATATGTTGCATGGATCTTTGGACGTTATATACAACTAACAAAATACCCATGCATTCGCACAAGTTGAGCTTTGTTAGTTACTATATTAAGGTAAACATTATAATATTAAAATACATAGAAATCAGCAATGCTTTATAGTACGAAACAATTGTTCACAAAGGGAACGAATGTAAATCCCCTTTCTCTTGCAATAATGATTGTCATCTGGGAATTTTTCTATCTGACGCTGCAACACTTTCAAATCAACCACAATTCCTACGGCTATATACTATACCACTCCTTGTACAGAGAAACAGTTGCAAAAGGATAAGAATCCTATACCAGTGGGCTAAAAGAATAATAGCCTTGTTTCTCTTGCTTCTTCATCCATTTTCAGATCAGGGAAAGGAAGGGGAAAGAGAAACTTGACCCACCGAAAAAGTTTCCACCGAAAAATAACTATCTGTTTCAGTCCAACTACCTATCTGAACTAACATTTCACGTTGATAACATCTCTTATAGGTCCAGGCACTTTTCTTATCATACACAGTGCATTTTGTATCTTATTCCTGATTTTAAACCGAAAGGAGAATATACTAGGGAACTATAGTTGATATTCACCACGAAAACATATATATGAATACCTATTCTGGCAGATATAACCTCCACATGATCCAAATGATTTAAATGTGCATACCTTAGATCCTGCAATATAACCTCCACATGATCCAAATGATTTGGTGAATGTTCCCATCATAATATCAACATCAGCAGTATCCACACCCAAGAGCTCACAAACACCCCTTCCTGTCTTGCCCACGGCTCCAATGCTGTGTGCTTCATCCAAATATGTATATGCCTATAAAGCAATGGAAGAATGCAGAGAGAAGAAATGAACCAAAGTAAAATGGAACAAGAAAACCTGATAGTAAAATGGTAATAAAAATCCACTTTAATGCCTGCTCAGAAGGGAAATGGAGCATTAATTGAAAGAATATTTCCAGTGTTGTGGCCCTCTAATCCCCTTTTCTCAACTAGACTTATAAAGAAGAAAAAGTAGCAGCATTAAAACTTGTTATAATCCACAATTTGAATCATTAGCTTAAATTACATAAAATTAGAGGTGAAATATTTTAGAACTTCTTTTACACGATGGGCACATTTAAATCGTTAGCTTAAATTACATAAAATTTGAACACAATTTTCCTGGACTCAAACCACTTACAGGTTACAGCAGATCATTTGGCAGATTTTCAGGAAACCTCATCCCAATAGACTTGTCACAAGCTATGAGATTTAAACTCAATTTAATCACTCCACCCTCCTCAACAACCAAAAAATGCAAAAAGAAAGTAAGTACAGTGTTTTAGAGCTACCATAGTAACCAACCTTAAATTTTTTGCATATTGCTATAATCTCTGGAAGTTTGCAAAGCTCTCCTTCCATGCTGTATATCCCCTCCACAACAACCATTATCTTCTTCCAAGGCCTATGTGTTCTTGGCTGTCCCTCAGCAATCTGTTCTCGTAAAACTTCTTCTAGATGTGAAGGTACTGCAAGTAGATAGCCAAGGAGAAAGTGAATAAGTAATGCTATGCGCTCTGGGATTAACATCATTTCAACACCAACAGAGAGACAAACAGAAAAAATGCAATCCGGTGGGTAGCAAAGTACATCATACACACCAAGCATTCAAAATACATATAAACATAACTAATCAGATGCCAGTTTAGATATGCTTTCCTTCTTCTTGATTCTATTTGTAGACAAAAATGAAGTCATCGTGTGAAGTTTGAATATCCTATACTGACATATTTAGAATGTAGATAATATGGTGGAAAATAGCTTCCATCATCATTTACAACCCATGAATTGAAATAAAAGCCGTTCTTTTTATAACAGTATAAGCAGAAATCGAAAAGCTGGCCACTCAATAACTAACTCATAAAACTTATTCTGGTTAACAGCAAAGACACTCACTGTTGTGTTGAAAAACACGAATAGTTGCTCCTGATCCCCGTGCACCATTAACTATCGAGTTGTGGTTCAGTGAATCACTAATAATCAAACTTCCCTGTAAAAGTACTAGACCGATGAATTATCACTCAAATATTTGCATCTATCAGCATTGAAAAAATTACCAAATTTTACCAACCTTCCCCATCAAGACCGGAAGAATAGCAGAGTTCGTCACATAGCCCATTCCAAAAACCAAAGCATCTGGCTTTCTAACAAATCTAGCAACACACTCCTCCAATTCATTGTGAAGCGCAGTCGTGCCTATTAGAGAAGCCACATTAGAGGAAACTTGATAAGAAACATGCATTGACAATCAAACAAAATTTGATTCAATGGATAAAACACAAACCAACAATACCTACCCCCATCCACCCGGGCACTGCAAGTGCTTGGAGAATACTTCTTCAATGTATCAATTACTCGAGGAGTGCAGTATTCATCAGCCGCAGCAAAGCCAAGATAGTTGTATGATCCCAAGTTAAGACATCTACTTACTTTATTGGTTCGTCTACATTAAAAGATGCAGTATGAGAAATATGCTTCACTGATGCTAAATCTCCAGACAGAAGCAAAATTACAGTGAAAATCTAATATTTCATAAAACTGTAATCATAAGCCTAAAAATTGAAAAAAATGTTATACTTTAGTGTCTTGTTATTATCATTGGAGGAGCGTTCAACTACATCAAACCAAGCATCAGGAGCACTTGCTATTGGTCTCCCAAAACAATCCTGCCAAAAATTCGAAACATAAAAAATAAGGTTAAATTAAACTCTTGCTCTTTAAGTTACAAAATTAAAAACTTTGGTCTCTTAAGTTACAAGTATTAGACACCTTATTCCTTTCTATCAAGGACTAACATTGGTAACTTAATAGACAAAAATATCTAGCATGTTTAACTTAAAGAGATCAAAAAAAAAATTAAATGATCAAATTGTCCAACATTTGTTGTTTAAAGGACCAAAATAGAACAAAAAAGAAATAACTTACAAAATGTGTAATATATCCAAAAAATAACCACTTAAAACATATACATATAACTTTTTTCTGGTGATAACTCTCTAGTTTCTCAGGGAAGGGAGCATAACTAATCTAGAATTTGGCCAAAATTTGCCCAGATGACAAATAAAATACAACAAAGAAATATTGCAATTAGGAAGTTAACTCGTATACTACTTAAATAATTAAACCTGAGCTCAAACTCATTAATCACTTAAACTCAGCCACTTTGTTAAACCCACATACAGGGGCAACATTTCTAAAAGCCACACAAGTGTACTTTCAGAGGACATATTTTATCCGGAAATGTACTACTACACAAAAATTGTGTTTTTTTATTTAAATGTGCATTTCTAAAATTATTTTGGGGCGAAAAAGTATCTCCTTATACATATAATTCATCGAAGTAAGAAAAAAAATCATAATCACAAAACTGTGTTTACTAATTCCATTATGTAGCGATTAGATTGCAACACGAAAATCAACTAACTCCAAACGCAATAAAAAAAAATGTTGTGCGGTTGAGAGAATTGTTACCTGAATGCGAAGGTATAACCGGCGAATATAAAAATCTTCAAGACCTAAACAGATCGGTGCATAACCCTAAAAAACGAGCTTCATTAGTTATATCTTCAATAATCTTCAATAAATGTAAACAAAAAATGGAAAGAAAAAAAATAGAAATGGAAATGAACCTGAAGATTGTTGGAGCTGCACCAGTCGAAGATTTTTCTGAAGAAATCTCTGAATTGACCGAAAGCGAAGAGTAAACCGTAACTGAAATAGGTTGTAAGTGCAGTCAAATACGGAATCGCTATCATCTTAATTGGTTTGTATTTGAATGGGAAAAAGAAGAAGAAGTGGCGGCGGCGGCGGCGACGGTAGGGAACGAAACGGCGATGGATCAGAGATCCGAACCCGAGTCTCGTTCGCGGACTCTCTCTTTCTCTCTCTGGGGATTGGATGGTGGAAAAGATTTAGAGAGAGAAACGGTTTTTGAAATGAATGATTGATTGAATGTGTTTTTGTGTTAGTGAATGGTTGGAATGAGATTTCAAATGGTACGATGCAAAATCAGAAAGAAAAGTCCACGTTACCAGTATTCAATTTGGAAAAGTTTAACTGCTTGTCATGTCATTTGATCATTGCATCACTGTTTTTTTTTTTTTTTTATAAATATTTTTAGTTGTATGGCACTATCTCCTCAAGAACTCAAATTAATATTCAATCATCCGTTACTTTATTTTTCATTTATAATCGTAATAAATTATTTTAATTGTAAATGGTATTTTTTAGAACTTGATTATAATAAGTTATATTTTTTAGATATTATTTTAATTATTCAATAATTAATTTAAATTTTTGATTGAGTTAATGATTAAAGTAAGTGTTTTACATTTTGAGAGATTAAAATAGTAAGTTATCTGATATATTCTTTTATAAAGAGTTTACTAGAGATTATTTCTTTTAAATTAAAAAAAAAATTAATGTCGATCAACGATATTCGTTTATAATAATAATAGTTTTTAATTCTTCTAATTTATATAAAAAATATG
>JBBPBT010000152.1:12082865-12130764 GCA_037974875.1 Cicer bijugum | reverse complement strand
TAAAATAAAATGTAATATATTATTTATAACGTATGAAAGTTTGAGTTATTTTATAGCCTAATTGTATAACTTATGTTGTATTATGCAACAAAAATAAAAAAATACAATTATTTAAGATAGTAATCAATTTGCTCTTTAGTCATATATAATTTTTTAAATATAGAGATATAATAATAATGATAGAGTTTATATTTTTTCAACAAACAACATATTAATATTTTCCATATTGTTGTTCCTAAAGACATTAATCAATTAAACAACAATCCTATAATAATAACATTGAACCAAAAAGTGTACTTGTATTTAGTGTTTACAACAATACATGATTTGAGAATATATATCCCATAATTCAGACTTCATGAGGCAAAACATAATTAGACCTTAGAATTACAACATATAATAATAAATTTTAACATAATTGATGTCATCATCTACTATCTAACACATAATTTATTGTAGTTCCTATTCACATTTGATTTTCTTGAGTGGTTTTGATGATGATAGTTGGGCATTTGCAATTGCATCGTTACCCGCATTATCTTGTTGGTCATCAGTTAGAGGCCTTTTAGCCGGGGTAGCTAACTGAACATTTTCAATATCGTTTTCACCAGTCATTGATAATGATTGCTACATATTTTCATAAAGTTTATAGGAATTAATTAGATTATTGTCATAAAGACTTATGAAATCAAAATCTATTTATCAAAATGATGCACTTATAGAGAGTCGTGTAGACATACTTACAGTGTCAAATAGTATTTCTTAACTAAGAAGTTCACGACTTGGTTCTCCTTTAGATGTGTTCTAAAAATGGACTTCTATTAATTTAAGTTGTGCAATTTATAATATATATAATAAGGCAATATATGGTTTGAATACCTGTTCAATTTGAAATTGTTCCTTAATTGCAACAATAAGTGCAGCATCACTCCATGATTTATTAACAGAACACTGTTTTGAAGAAGGTTGTAGTCTTACACGAAAAGCTAGAGTGGTCCCCATTATGTCTTGAAGTTCTGATGGATATATCCTTATGTTAGTATCACCAACCTTTAACATGTTTCAGGTAAATGAGTTATGTCATATTATGTGGTAAACAATAAATATCTAAACTATCAAGTTACTCGGACTAAGTATCTATAAGTATAGAAGTACACCTCAGAAGAGGGGTGAATTAGGTGTTAGTGAATTTTCGTGTTTTTAGTGATATGGTAGTTGAATTTTCTGAGTTTAATAAAGTGTCTACTAATAGTAAAGTGCAGTAAATAAATGAACACTTAAGATTTATCCTGGTTCCCCTTATAACCAAGGGTACATCCAGTCCTCTTGCACACCACAAGAGATTGATCCACTAATTGTCAGAAAATGTACAACTCCCACCCTGGGATTCTTGCTACAAACTTCTAACAACACTTCTAAGATAGCACACCACTATCTTAGATTAAGCTACTTTTAAGAAAGTACTACTTTCCTTTACAAGTGATACAATAAGATTTGAATAAGAATAAGGAGAGGTATATTAATAAACAATCCAATAACAATTGAAGTACTTGAGAACCTTTCTGAATGATATGAAAATGAAATGCAAGTACTTTGTAAAAAATCATAATTTTGTTCAAAGTTGTTCAAGGTATTGATTCAAGGATTGTTATTTTTTGATCTGAAGTTATGGGGTATTTATACTCCATAAAACATCATTTCAGATTCGTGGCCATTGATCCAAGAGGTTTGATGAAAAATTACAATGTTCTAGAGCCATTCCAAATTTGAAAAATTGTATTGTTTCCAGTTGTATTCGAATATAGGATATGTGTATTCGAATACACCTCTTTGTAACGTTCAAAAATATTCAAAAATTACATCTTGTATTCGAATACACATTGGTGTAGTCGAATACAGATTAGTGTATTTTAGCCTCTGACATAACTTGTATTCGACTATAGATGGGTGTAGTCGAATACACAAAAAGGAATTTTGGCCACTGACTTAACTTGTATTCGACTACAGATGGGTGTAGTCGAATACAACATTTAAAGTTTTGCCTCTGACTTAAGTTGTATTCGAATACAACATGGTGTATTCAAATACACTTATGCAAATTGTCAAAAATATGATTTTAAATGATTTGTTAATGTTGTTTTGACTTTTGAAAATACTTTAAATGCATACGTAAATATGACTTGTTCTCATGTAATTGAAATATTGGTTTGTATCATATACCTTTACATTTTATCATCTAATGTATGGATTTGAAGCTTATTAATGAAGATATTTGATCTTGTTGCATTGACCATAATTGGTGATCTTTGTCTTCATCAAAAACATGTACTTTACAGTATCATATACATGCCTCAATCATATTCTTCCTCATTTGAGATGCTGAAATTCCAAGTAGTGAAGTACAATCCTGGTTCCATATAAGGAAGTTACAAAAGCAATTGTCGTGGAAAACTTCAATGATAATTTTGTACCTGTTTTATGTTGTTAGTAATGATACCAATAAGTGCTTCATATAAGGACTCTAATATTGATTTATAAATTCTGATAAATTAAGGTTGAATATTGAACTACTCTTATGGGTTATTTGCTTTTAGTTTGCGAACAAATTCATATCCTTATATGACAGTTAAGAGAAAACCTTTCTAATAGTAACACTAACCCTTAATACTATACAAATTGTGTCTACTTTATTCTATATGCCTATAAGTTAGAAAATTGTAACCATTTAGTTTTACTTTGATTGGACAATATATTTCGAATTATGAAGAACAAATAAAATTACATACTTCTAAAATATAATAATAAAAAAAAACCATCTATTAATGTTTGATGTACCTTGGAATTGGTTCGGCAACCTGAACACCACATTTACATTGATAATTTGTAATCCCTTCTTTAGCTTTGATTGTGCAATTAGTGCAACCAAGATAAAACCAACCGAATTTGTCTGACACAACCTTTGACAGAGTCGCGACAGTGACACAAATCATTTCTTAAAAACCATGTTTTAATTAAAAAAATTGTAACAATTAAATAATGTATATATCTACATAAAAATAGTCTTATGAAATTATAGTTACATGTCCAATAGCTTTGATTTGGCGAAGAGTTTTAGCTTGAGCATTGTACATAAACTTCTCTTGTGAAGTGTATTGAGATGAAGATGTGATATGAGTTTGTAGTTGACTGCCCTAAATGTATTTATCTATATCATCTATTATAGGTAACCTGCATTCATTGAAGATGAGTGGTCGACATCATTAAAATTGTTTGACCTCTAATCAGACTAAAACATAACTGCAACATTTAGAAGACATTTGTAAAGAGTTGGTCAACTTACTGATTTCTGAATTCCTTGATTTGATGTCTGTTTTCATTGATAAGAAATTTAGTTCCACTATATGCATTAGTGATTGTAGGTTCGTTGTTTCCTGTCATATAGAAGTAATTAATTAACAACTACATTGAAGTATATTGTAACAAACGAAATATTTCATTAAACAATTAGTACTTGTGTTGAATTAATAATACCTTATGGAGGCTTGACTCGTGCATGATGGAAGATTATAATGATGGGACTAGGGTTGGGGTGAACATTAACATATTTGAGGAATTGTGTACTATAAGACTCCCATAGGATAGGGAGCAATTAAGGATGTTTCCACTAATGAAATGAATAATGTCATTTGAAAGATGTTTTGTATAATATATTAATTAAATATAAATATTGTTGTTACTTGAGATCTTTGATTTTGACGGTGACACAAATTTTTTTGGTTGATGATGTTGAAGTTGAAGAAATGACCTCATCCAGTACCCCAATAATATCTATAAATAAAAAAGATAAGTTATCCGTTGAAACACGAAAAATATAAAAACACATATATATTGTTTAAAAAAAAAAAAGAATTGATAGTATTACCAATTAAGTTGTTAGGAGGGTTCTGCCCATTCAAAATGGTGCTAAAAGACACAAAACGGTACTGAGTCGGTGAGATTTCAGGGAGATCAATCTCTGCTTCAAATGTAGCAGAATTAAAAACAATTTTGAATTTATGAAAGCAATATTTGAACAGGAAAGTACTTGGAAAAACAAAAAAGTTATGGATGATGTATGTTTGATTCTCTTTGAGTTTTCCCCTCCATTTAACAGAATCATCTTGTCGTATAACAACATGTATTTGATCCGCCTTTGAATAACAACATGTATATGATCAACCTTTTAATAACAAATTATTTATAAAATGAGATACTAACCAATAGAATGAAGATATTTGTTAACCAAACATAAAAGAAAAAAGTTAAAATGTAGACCTGTTGATCCATCAAAATAACTTCATCGTGCACGTTTCCATTTTTACTAACAACAGTGAAGTAATTTGTGACCCTAACTGCTATTTTCCAAGTTTCCTTTGAGGTGTTAATGTCCTTCAATGGTGTTGCATTTCTTGTCTGTGAATCAATGCAAATTTTATAAACATAAATTGAAAATTAATCATTTATTTTAGATTATAATATATCTCTGAAGATGAAATGCAACAGATTTGGAACTTAAAGACCGAAGAAAATATAAAGAAGTTGAAGATGCAATTTTAGTTTGTAATAACATTTAGAAGTACAAACAAAAAACCTAAAAAAAATGCAAAGAAATATGAAATTAGACAGGCTACTAAGAATAATTTAAAGAACTAAGAAATAGTTTTTTTTTTTTTAAAAAAAATAGATACAAAATCAACAAATGCAAAGGAATATGAAATTAGACAGACTACTAAGAATAATTTAAAGAACTAAGAAATAGTTTTTTTTTAAAAAAAAAAATAGACACAAAATCAACCACAACACCATCTTCTTGTTCCCTCCGTTTTCCCCAAACTTTGTATTTTTCCAACATTATTAACAACCCCAGATTCTTCTCTAATCAAAACACCAAATTTAAGTGGAGAATGTTGTAATTTTGAAAACATGCGATTAACATTTCAAGTGGAAAACCGATGAACCAACACTGGTTTTTCCATTCTCTTTCGTTCATGATTTGGATATAGTATACTAAATACTAATATTATATATATTTTTCAGTTCCAAATACAAACGAATGAGTTTGAAGGAGGAAGTTACAAACCTTGAACATACTGATATCACAAATTATAGCAACCTTTCTTTATGTTGTTCCATTTGCGATTTTCTTTTTCTTGTATCTCTCTGATTTTCTTCTCCGTAAATATGTTTGATTTTCTTCTCTGTATTGCAGTGTGTAAACCAGAAATATTTCAAAGTGACAAAAATTTGAAGGAGTTGGTTACCAGAAATATTTGAAAGTGATAAAAATTTGAAAGAGTTGATTATGTACAAAAAGTTTAAGTAAGTTACAATTGTGACCCTAAAATTTTTGCAAAGGTTAAATTTATAAAGGACAAAATTATATTTTTGGTATAGTTGAGAATTCTTATAGTATATTGTAGATTTCACAAACATATATATTCTGGATTAATTTTATTATTTTTATAAATGAAAGTTTGTTGACACCGTGGTGAAACTAGCATATAACTTATGAGGGATCAATTATTAAAAAATTAATATATCAAACTTAATACTAGTATCAAAATTTACAATATTTTTCCTTAATTATATAAAATGTAAGTTAAATTAGTACCGAAAAAATCAATTTGAATATGTTATTTAGAAAATTTGAGTTTAATTTTTTTTTAAAGAGTTAAATATATTTATAATTGAATTTGTACTCTTAAATAGATTAAAAATACCTTTTTTAACGTAAGCAACTAAATTATTTGCAAGAAATTTGTTATTTAATTTGTTTGAGTTTTTTTTGAGTTTTGTTATTTAATTTGTTGCTTTAGAGATTAAAAGTGAGGAAACAAGAGAAAAAGATTTATTAATCAAGTGAATTTTTTTTAATTTCCTATTTTTATTAGTTTTGGTAAATAAATTGATTTTGAATAGTTAAATATATATTATTTAGGTAACAAAAATATAAACCTTTTAATTGCTCCATATCAACACAAATACACCTAACATGATTTTTCATTGCGTTTTTTCTGTTATGATTGAGAGTTCTCTTGTATTTACATACCTGTGTATTGCATTGAAGTATTGCTTTTTCCGTTTTTTATTCGTTATACACAATATATTATTCAGATTTTGGAATGTAGATATAGCCATGTTGGATGTATCCATTTTTTCCCCTCTGTCAGATGCATTTTATTTCTCGTGTGTGCTTTTGAAATCTTGTATGCTTATATAATATATGGGGTTAAATAACTACTCACCCATAAAAATATCAAAATAATTATCATGTATTAGATAAGTTGTCATGAATGATATTAAAGTATTATATATATATATATATATATATATATGGAATAAGTTCTCTTTATTTAAAAAAAAAAAATTCAATATCTTACATCAGACGAGTTATCGTTTATGAGATTAAATTAACATACTCAACATAAGTTTTCACTAATAAATTTTTTAAAATAATAGAAAAGTTGTCATCGATAAGATTAAAGTATCATATACAATGACAAATTCTCACCGATTAAAATTTTCAAAATAATTATCATACACGTGATAAATTATCATTGATAAAATTTCAAAACAACTATCACTGAACAATTTGTCATTTTCAAGATTGAACTACCATACACGAGAAAAGTTCTTACTAATTAAAAATATCAAAATAATTATTATAGATAAGATAAATTCTCGGTTGGAACATAAATATGTTATAGTGTGAATTTAAAAATGTGTTGAAGTTCCACATTGGAAAGAAATATTTTGAGTATATTTCAAGTGGAAAGAAACATATTTTTTAAAATTCAAGTCCAACATTGGAAATAATTTTTTTTGAAATCCCACATTGGAAAACTATCCTATTTTGTGTAGTTTCAACTCTATATATACTAAAGTCTCACATTGTTTAGAAAACATATGTGAGTGTACTTCCATCATTACATAATGAGCTTCAAACTATTGTGAAAAGTACACCAATGTTTGATGTTTTTCTCAACTTTCCATTTTCTCCCTCTTATATTATGCTCACCTAATTTCGAGTCACTTCTCCCCTTTCTTTCTGTCCCTTCCGGTTTATAGAGAGGTCATTATGTTGTAGTCCCTTTCGATTTTTAGAGTGGTTATTATGCTGCAGTCCCTTTTGGTTTTTAGAGCGGTCATTATGCCGCAATCCTGTTCGGTTTTTTAGAGCGGTCATTAAGTCGCAGTCCCTTTCGGTTTTTTAGAGCGGTTATTATGTTGCAATCCCTTTCGGTTTTTTAGAGCGGTTGTTATGCCACAGTGCCTCCCTTCAGTTTTTAGAGCGGTCGTTATGTCGTAGTCCCTTAGTTTTCTAGAGCGGTTGTAATGTTGTAATCCATTTATTTTTAGAGCGGTCGGTATGTCGTAGTCGTGAGTGGTCGTAGTACCATATTGCAAATGACTTTAATCATCATATTGAGAGTGATTTTAACTGTCATAATATGAGTGGCTTTAAGTGCCATATTGAGGGTGTAATTCTAGAGCGGTTTTCTACGGTGCAATGGAACTCTGATACAGTGAATCTAGGTTGTTTTATCCTGGGGACTTCGTGGTTGATAGTCTGTCTTGCACAATTTGGGCAGTCTGTAAAACGCCTTAAAGAGAGCAACCTAGTTCGCGACTCAACCTAATAATATCTTCGGTGGCATAAATTGTGATTTTTAAATAGTTTTTTAAACTTAAAATCCAAGAATTTTAAGACGTTTTCTTTCTGCCATGTCAACCGAAGAGATTACTGGATTTGGTTACATTGCCTCTAGTTTCAATAAATTGTTTCAGTTTGAAGCAAATAGAAAAGGATAAGAAAGCTGGAGAATTAACCCTTCAGAAAACAATGATAAGAATTATATTCTTAATGGACTTGCTGATAATATGTATAACTACTACAGTTGCAGCAATATTGGTAGACTTATTTGAGATGCTCTAAATAAGTATGTAGTAAGCTGCTACCTAGAGTATCAGATGATTGATGACAGATCCGTGGAGGCACACTCCCGTAAAATTCAGAAGATAACTCATGGGATCATCTATTAAGGTACGTCACTCATTACATATTTAAATTAAGTGTTGAAATTTAATATGTCTCTTTATATTTTATTGTTGAAATCAATAAAATGTATCTTTTTGTATACATGTTGTGTGATTTTAATTTTTGACTTGTTATACTATGTGATGTGAACACATTTAATTCCAAAGTTATTGTTAAATGATTTTGAAAAATGTGATTTTTGTAGTCAAGCTAAAATAATAAATAGTTCACATAAATTTGTAGTTAGAGAATCTAAGTCTTTAGATTTATTACACATTGATATATGTATACTTGATGAGATGCTAAAAGAAATGAAAAATAAAAATGAAACGTCTAACATAATAAGAATCTTTGTAACTAAAATTGAAAATCAATTTAGTAGAAAGATTAAAAAGTTCCAAGTATGATCTATTTTGTTTAAATAAGTTTTATAAATTGTCTGGAATATATTTGGAACAACTGCGCCATAATTGCTTGGAGTGAATGGTAAAGTTGAAGAAAAGAAAGGGAATATAACTCTTACTGAACTAGTTGTTGCTAGTATGCTTAGTGTTGCATCTCATTAGTGTGTAGAAAATATATTGCTTATTTGTTATGTTTGAATAGAGTTCTGAAACCTAAAAACAAAACATCTCCTTATGAGATAGTGAAGAAAAGACAACCGGACTTGTCTTATTTTCAAACATGGGGTGGTCTGACTTATGTCAGAATCACCGATCCCGAGCGAATTAAACTTGCCAGTAGAGCCTATGAATCATAATTCATTGGATATGCGGTAAAGAACAAAGCGTATAGGTTTCATGACCTAAATGCAAAAGTTATCATAGAGTCAAAGGATGTTGACTTCTATGAAAATAAATTCCTCGTAAAATGGAGAAATAGTGGGGGTAGCGAACTAAGTGATGTTCCTGTTACAAGGAGCGTTGAAAGCAGCAAACAAGGTGAAACAAAAACTCAAAGAAGTAAAAGAGTCAGAGTTACTAAAGATTAAGGACTAGAATATATGGTCTATAATTTAGAAGAGGTTCCTGCAAATCTTAAAGAAGCTTTGTCATCATTGAATGTAGATATATGGCAAGATGCTATAAACGATGAAATGGATTCTCTAGAGTCTAACAAGATCAGACATTTAGTAGACTTGCCTCGTGGTTGCAAACCAATAGGTTGTAAATGGATTTTGAAAAATAAACTAAAACTCGATGGATCTATTGATAAGTACAAGGCACACATTGTAGCCAAAGGTTTTAGACAAAGAAAAAATATAGCTTTCTTCGACACTTTCTCACCAGTCACTAGACTAACATCCATTAGGGTGCTTATATCACTTGCGGCTATTCATAACCTAGTAATATAGTAAATGGATTTTAAAACAGATTTTTTTAAAATGGTGACCTGAAAGAAGAAATTTATATGGAACAACCTGAAAGTTTTGTAATTCATGGAAAAGAAGACAAGGTCTATAAGTTAGATAAATTTCTATACGATCTTAAACAAGCTCCTAAGAAATGGCATGAAAAGTTTGATAACTTGATTAAATCGAATGAGTTTAAAGTGAATAAAAGTGACAAATGTATTTACTATAAATTTGAAAATGACATTTGCACTATCATATGTCTCTATATAGACGACATACTCATATTTAATTCAAACATTCATGCTGTTAAATTTTGAAATCATTGTTGTGTAACAACTTTGATATGAAAGACCTCAGAGAAGCGAATGTTATCTTTTGAATCAAGATTACTAAGTCAAAAAAGAGAATTTCTTTGTATCAATCTCACTATGTTGAAAAGATCCTAAAGAAATATAATTACTTTGATTGTAAACCTGCTTGCACACCATACGATCCAAGTGTGGAATTTTTCAAGAACACTCGTGAAGGTGTTAGAGAAACTGAATATGTGAGCATCATTGGCAGCCTCAGGTATGCCACTGATTGTACTAGATCTGACATTGCCTATGTCGTGGGATTTTTGTGTAGGTTTATTAGTAGGCCTAGTATGGAGCATTAACACGCTATCGAAAGGGTCATGAGATACCTTAAAAGGACCATGAGTCTCAGATTACATTATGAAAGGTTTCCTGCCGTCCTTGAAGGATACAAGGATGCTGATTGGAGCACCTTATCAAATGAATCCAAAGCAACAGGTGGCTATGTGTTTAGTATAGCTGGTGGGGCTATATCATAGAAATCGAAGAACGAATGATATTGACTCAGTTCATTATGGAGTCTGAAATGATAGCACTAGCTACTACTAGTGAAGAAGCAAGCTGGTTGAGATGTTAGCTAGTTGAGATCCCTATATGGGAAAAACCTATGACAGATGTGTTGATCCACTGCAATAGTACCGCAGTTATTGCAAAGATTGAGAATCGTTATTACAACAATAAGAGACCACAAATTCGTCGTAAGCACGACATTGTTAGAAAGTTATTTACTAAATGAGTTGTTATAGTGGATCATGTATGCGCTGATGAGAATTTAGCAAATCCTTTGACGAAAGGATTAGCTACAGAGAAAGTCATAAATACATCCAAAAGAATGAGACTAATCCCTATAGAGTCACTCATGATGGTAATCCGACCTAAAAGACTAGAGATCCCAAGAATTAGGTTCAATGGGTAATAACAAGTCGTGAAGTGATATGAGATGAACATGCTATTATAAATTAGAGAAGCATGATTCCTGAAGCGATGATAGGATGAGGTAACTGAAACTCTTAATGAGATCTAAACTCTACGTGGAGGGAGTACCTAGCTACAGGAGTACTCTTGATAGACTCACCTATGTGAATGTGGAAGTGGGGTCGTTTCCTATGGAATTTCGAGGCAGAAATCCTAGAGCATTAAATATACTGGGATACACGTGCAGGGCCATTAATGCACAAACTTTTGAGAATACACCATATGAAAAGGTTTGTGTGTGGGTTTGATGTTAGAGATAGAGTTCAAGACTACGAGACACTCTTCTTGAATCTGAATCTTACTTATTATGCAAAGGTTCAAGTCAAGAGACACATTTGTATATGCACAATCTTATAGAAGCATTTGGTGCTATTTCAGAAACATTTTTTTTTTTAATTCAAGTGGAGGATTGTTGGAACATAAGTATGTTATAGTGTGAGTTTAAAAATGTGTTGAAGTCCCACATTAGAAAGAAATATTTTGAGTCTATTCAAGTGGAAAGAAACATGTTTTTTAAAATTCAAGTCCCACATTGGAAATAATTTTTTTTGAAATCCCACATTGGAAAACTATCCTATTTTGTGTAGTTTCAACTCTATACATACTAAAGTACCCCATTGTTTAGAAAACATATGTGAGTTTACTTCCATCATTATATAATGAGCTTCAAACTATTGTGAAAAGTACACCAAAATTTGATGTTTTTCTCAACTTTCTCTTCTCTCCCTCTTATATTCTGCTCGCCTAATTTCGAGTCACTTCTCCCATTTCTTTCTGTCCGTTCCGATTTTTAGAGCGGTCATTATTCCGCAGTCCCTTTCGGTTTTTAGAGTGGTTATTATGTTGCAGTCCCTTTCGGTTTTTAGAGCGGTCATTATGCCGCAATCCCTTTCGGTTTTTTAGAGCGGTCATTATGCTGCAGTCCCTTTCGGTTTTTTAGAGCGGTTATTATGTTGCAGTCCCTTTTGATTTTTTAGAGTAGTTGTTATGCCGCAGTCCCTCCATTCGGTTTTTAGAGCGGTCGTTATGTCGTAGTCCCTTTGTTTTCTAGAGCGGTTGTAATGCCGTAATCCATTTGTTTTTGGAGTTGTCGGTACGTCGTAGTTATGAGTGATCGTAGTACCATATTGCGAATGACTTTAATCGTCCTATTGAGAGTGATTTTAACTGTCATATTAAGAGTGGCTTTAAGCGCTATATTGAGGGTGTAATTCTAGAAAGGTTTTCTACGATGCAGTGGAACTCTGATACAGTGAATTTGGACTGTTATATCCTGGGGACTTCGTGGTTGATAGTCTGCCTTGCACAATTTGGGCAGTGTCGCAAAATGTCTTAAAGAGAGCGACCTAGTCCGCGACTCAACCCAGTAATATCTTCGGTGACATAAAGTGTGATTTTGAAATAGTTTTTAAAACTCAAAATCCAACATTCTCAGTGATCAAAATTTCAAAATAACTATCTTACACATGATAAGTTATCACTAATAGATTTTTTAAAATAATTATCATATACAAGACAAGTTGTTGTTGGTGAGATCGAACTATCATACACAAAACAAGTTTTCACTAATAAAGATTTCAAAATAATTATCATACTTTGGATAAAGTGTCACTTATGAAATTGAATTATCATATCATTTTATCATTGATGAAAATATTTCAAATTACTATCCTACACAAGACAAATTTGTCATTAATGATAATGAACGTGTATGCTATTCATATATTTAAGAAGTATGAAGTATGTACACATTTACTCTTTAACAATGACATAAAAAATTAAGATTATTCGTATTTAGAAGTAATTTTTTTTAAAAAAATATATACATCCTTGTATATAACCTCGTGCGACTATAAATCTTATTAAACTATTAAACTAATACAACCCCGTGCTCATGCGAGTGCATGGGTATTGTAAATTAAATTATTTGAATTTAATTTATTTAAACATATTTATTTAAAATAGAATAAATTTTCAAATTTATGTTATAGTTTTCCAACTAATTACATTCTTTTTTTGGACATAATAAGTATTTCCATATATTTGAATATAAACATTTTGATATTTAATTATATAGATAAGATGATTTACATGCCATATATATATAATACATATAATATTAAAATATAATGTCAATGATTATATTATAATTTGATCACAAAAATACCATATAAACCAAATTTATTCAAAAATAATAATTTAACAAAATACTAAGAAAATGTATGCACACAATGTATATTATATTACCTAACATCTGGTGGACAATATACAATATATACAGCTGGAATCAAACATTTTTAAATAATTTTAAACTTAAATACCACTTAGAGTCCTTTAACTTAATTTCAGTTAACGTTTTAGTCTTTTATCTTTTTTTTTTCTCGATTTGGTCCTTTATTTTTATTTTAAGTGACAATTTGATCTTTTATCTTTTAAAATGTCAACAATGTTATCCTTATTTTTTGCAAAATTTCAAAAAATTCATCAAAAATTTTAGACCAAACCCATAAAATTAATTATCATCCTCAATATAATGCAATTTCATCAAATTCATAACTTAAATCTTTAAATAAACTCATATTTTTATCTCTAATAACATCAAATAAAAAAATGACAAATATGAATTTATTTAAAGATTTGAGCTAAAAATATGATAAAGTTTATTTTTTATTAAAGAATATAATTAAATTTATGAGTTTTGTTTGAAAATTTTGTTGAATTTTTGTAAAAAAAAAAGGATAACATTGTTAATATTTTAAAACATAAAAGATTAAATTGTCACTTAAAATTAAAATAAAAGACTAAATCAGAAAAAAAAATGAAATAACTAAAACTAAAATTAAATTAAGGGACTATATGTGGTATTTACCCTAATTTTAAAAACGAATAAATTTAGGGGAAGACATATTATGACATGAATTAGATACTAGTCTATTTTAGAACCACAATGTCATTTAACACAACTAAAAAATTAACGAAACACACATAATGTTATTTTGATTGTATATTATCTTTATAAGTGATATGATTTAATATGAAATATTAAAAAAAAAACATAATAATAGTGAATTGTCAATTTATTAGAGATAAATCAAAAAGTTGTAGCCATATATAATGAAAAACATGTTGGATCTTTTGTTGGGGGTATGCTGCAAATTATGAACAAGAAGATGATGGACTCGATGATGATGAAGGTTGCACAAATAAATTCCAAAGCATGTGTATCACACTAAGCTTTAGGTTCGATTCGCCCCCACCAATCTATATATATTGGATGCAAATGAATTAACCGGAGAATCCTCTTCAGGATACTTTGGAATCCTTGAAGTGAATTGCACATTCACATCAAGCATATCGATCAACGATGTTTTACAGAATAAAGTTTCTTCGTTTACTCTCGTGCACTAGAGAAAAGAAAAAATGACTCAGAAATATTTTTGACTTATGTAACATGAATTTGTGTTGTTTTGTCTTGTGTTCTTTATGCCTCTAAAATATCTCTATTTATAGAGATACTCATACCAATTGGTGAAAGAAAACAACTTTTCAACTCATACCAATTGGTGAAAGAAAACAACTCTTGGGAAAGATTGCAACTTTTGACAACTTAATAGATGCATTGGTTTGAATTAAACCCAATCATTGCAACCACTTGACCAAGTGATACATTCACTACAAGAAAATGTTTGCATATCTACGGAAAATTACCCACGGATCTAAGTCCGTAGATAAATTATTTACTACCTACGGAAAAGCGGTGCTTATTATTCTATAAAATAAATTAATTTAAAAAAAAAATTAGTTTTCACAACTATTCCGTAGGTAAACTTAAATGAATACTCCGCTAAAGTTATATTTGCTTAAAAATATCGTATTTCCATTTCCCATACTTCTCTGTGGCTAAAATAAAAGAAGTATCCGTGGGTAATATAAAAATGTGTTATTTTAATTTTTTTTATTTTCTCAAAACCAATAATTAGGGTTTCCGTTCTCTCAAAACACACAAGCTTTCCAAAAACAAATTTCATTCTCCTCCAAAAGCAAGATCTCATTCTCCATAGCCCTCGCCCAACAACTCAATATCTATTGCTTTCAGAATCACGTTATCACTCTTGATCGATATTCTTTCTCCTTCACTCTCAGATCTACAACTTTTCTCGATGATCTGCGACGCTCCACTCTCTCCGAACTTAACCGTCTTTCATTGATTTGTGTCTTCTTCGATCTAGGTATATTTAGTGTGTTTCTTTTTGCATCGACATCAATATCTGATTCGCGCGAAACCGTCACTCCCAAAATCCATCCTTCAATCTTCAACCACAGCTCCGGTTCACACCATCAAAGCTATTCCCGACCTCGCCATCATTGTTGTGTTGCGCCGCTTCTTTCCTATTTTCTCAGGTATTTTCTAAAACTAGCAATAATTTATAATGAATATCTCACTTTGATTTTTTTTTATTTGTGTTAGGGTTTTGTGTTTTTTTAATTATTAGATAGAAAGAAAAGGTATTATGTTTCTGAAGGGGAGTAACTGGATTGTTTTCTTGGGTGTGGTTTAGGGTTAGTTAGGTTGGTATTTTAGGTGAAGATGTCTCTGCGGATAAAGGCAGTGGTGGATAAATTTGTTGAGGAGTTGAAAGAAGCATTGGATGCTGATATTCAAGATAGAATCATGAAAGACAGAGAGATGCAAAGTTACATCCAAGAACGTGAGCACGAGGTTGCTGAGCGTGAAGCCGCTTGGAAGGCTGATCTTTCTCATCGCGAGGTACCCTACTTCCAAGTCCTAAAAAATTCTTAAAATATAATAATTTTCATTTGATAAAACTAATGTGCACTTTATATCTTCTCTTCTGCATAGATTGATAATAATTAAATGTAAAAGCCTTAATTTCATTTATATAACATGTATTTGTTCTTGCTCGTGTTGGTGTATACGACCTCTGATTTGCGGAAGAATTATGCAGAATAATGCCTATTCTAACAATATGCGCAACAGTTTAATAAATTCAAATTTTACTAAACACCAAATTGAATAAGGTCCCTAATTAACAATTCTAATGAATGTCAAACTATATGGATCATGGTAGATATGGAGAAATGCATCAGATAAGAATGATTATTATGGATGTTGATTTTCATGCAATTATGTTAAGACAATTAATCATACAAAGTTACTTAACATAGAAACTTTATCATGCAATCAATCAATATCAGAAACGTAATAATTACAGAAACGTAAATAAGGTAAGGGAAAAGAAAAGGTGTACGCAGGTTTTTATACTGGTTCAGCCGTCTCGTGACGACCTACATCCAATCCCAAGATCCAACAAGATCTTAGCCTATCCAATAGAACTTCTTAGAATCAGTTTACAGATTTTTACAGCGTGCCTTGCACCAATCTTAAACTATTCTCCCTGTTCTATCTTTCCCTCCCTGAATTCCCAAGTTTAAGTCCCATAAACTTGACCAAGAATCCAGTCAAACGTCTTCTTGTTGACAACCCTCAACCCCGAAGAACGCCACCAGTAACAACTGGATTTTCTCAAAGTAATTTGTTACAGAAAAAAGATTTACAGAATTTGAAACATATCAAATATGCAAATTTCTTGATCTTCCTTCTTCTCAAAGCAATCTTTCTCAAATCAGTCTTTTTCAATCCTCATTGATCACAAATGTTGATTGTTCATGGCTGAAAAAGATGTTCAATTGATATTAGTCGAGAAAGAGTTATCTCATGTGTTGTAGTTCTGAAAAAGGTTATTTCACAGGTTATGATTATTGTGTATGAGAAGAAGAGTATGAAAGCAGTTTATATAGTTTCAGGAAAAATAACATATGAATCGATTTGGCCAATCAATTCATTAAGGTTATAAAGCACACTAATCGATTTATCAAATCGATTTCACGAATCTTGTTTTTCTTGAATCTTGAAACTGCATAACCTAATCGATTTAACTAATCGATTATTTTAAATGAGTTCTTCAAACTGGGATGAATGTTCATGTTTGAATCGATGTTCATAATTGACTTGGGATGTTTTGTTCAAACAACGAGATCAAAACAATCGATGTACGTAATCGATTCAAACATTTCAGTCATCTCTGTTTCTAAAACTTTTTGTGCCAATCGCTTTAGTCAATCGATTTCACTGGTTCCAGGGACACAGTGATTTTCACAAGTCGATGTGCCTAACCGATTGTAAACTTAAGTCTGAAGCTCATTTCAACAGTTGGTTCAGTCAATCGATTTACCAAGTCGATTGATGCCAACTTTAATACAACAGAGGTAAGTAAGTAGATTGAGCTAATCGACTGTGTATGTTCCAAACCAAGGTCATTTTGAAATTTATTTTTGTAAGTCGATTTGCCTAATTGCTTTATTAAACATTGGTTTGGTTCAGGGACATTCACACTCGATTGGGTCAATCGATGTAGACAAACAAAAGATAAAGAGGTGATTGGACTAATCGATTTTCCAAATCAACTAGTTTGCAAGGCATGCCACTGACTTGCGCATTTTAATTTTAGTAAGTGTACCAATCGATTTGTCTAATCGATGTAAGCAATCAGTTCAGTCTTGGTGATTTAAACAATCGATCTGCCTAATCGATTTGTGGCAAACTGGCTCTCTGACTTGCACAATTTATTTTCTAATAAGTGTACCAATCGATTTGCCTGATCGATTGATAGCCTATTTGATTTTTCATAAGATGTGCAAATCGATTTTGCCCATCGATTGATTAATCCCAGACTGTATAATATCATTCAACCCTGTTACAAAATCGATTTTACTAATCAATTTTCTTGTGGATCTTCAAGGTTTTGTTGATTTCTTGAGTTCGAAGAAATTGTTTCAAGTTTGTAGGATTGAATTGATGTTCCTGAAATTTTCTCAATTCACAATGTCAGATTTATTTCAAAAATGTATGTTTGTCAATAACTTCAAAAACGAGCGAACATCACTGAAGGACAACTTAATGCCCAGATGTTCCTGAATTGCTGCCACATTTTGTGCAATCTGATTCTGATCGGATTGAATCTTCTGGATAGCAGCTTCCATTCTCTCGTTTGACGGCTCCATCTTGGCGTTGTGAGCCGCTTGAGCTGCCATAAATTCAAGCAGTTTTGTGAGCACCTCAGACCCTGCTGAAACTGACTCAACAGCAGGTGGTTCAACACTTTGCTGGGTTTGTTCAGCACTAGTTTGAGGTCGCCTCCAAATGCCATTCACTTTGTGCAGCTGCATTTGGTTCACGATGGATTCACCAAATGTCAGAATGGTCTTAGGTGAGAATTTTAGTGATCAACTATGGATACGAAAGCACCAGTTTTCCTTGAGCTACTTCCTGCATGTGTCGAAGCACGATCCATGCCCAGCTCATCTTGAGCTCTTTGCATAGACCCCACAATAGCACAATGTCCAACCATTGGACAACTGCGTGATTTCCGGAACACAAAACAAGCATCCGGGTGAGTGCGTACATCAGCATACGATGCTGAACCTTCATCTGGCCGATTGGAAGTGAAATGGATTCCACAAACCCTTCAACCATCAGGTCCTGCACAACTACTTGCCTCTCCAGAGACTCTTCCCATCCTTCGTCAGCAGCGTCGACTTCGGTGCTGCCGTCAACTGAGTTTCCATGGTATGAAAGTGCTGACAAGTTCGAGAACTCCTCATAATACATGGAGATTTTCTTCCCCTTCACCATCGCCTTGAATCCTGTATCCGTCATTTTGTACGTAGCGTAGAATGCGCGAATCAGGTTCGGATAAGTGTCAAGTGAGCATGACAAGAAATCTTCCAATCCATGAAACCGAAGATGGTTTTGAAACGTAAAACCATCACTATCGAAGTAGTTGAAATCCAGGACACGAGCTTCGTGAATTTTTCTTTTGATGAACGCTGGAGGAAGCTTAAATTCCTCAGCTGGCTTGTTTTGCGGCGTAGGAGTTTTCTGTTGTGGAGTTGACTTCTTTTGAGGTGAGGTCTTCTTATGCGGTGTTGAAGAAGCACTTTTTTTCTTCTTCTTCTTTTGCGATACGTCTTTCATCGCATCTGCCATCAACTTCTCAACTGGGTGCTCTTTCCTCTTTTTAGTTTTTCCTTGATCTACTGCAATACTCTTGCCCTTATCTTGTGCTGTAATCTTATTAGTAGGAATGGGAACCCTTTTGGAAAGAGTGGGTGGAGGAGATGGGGTACTTGAAGAAGATGAAGTAGAAGGAGTAGAGGGGGAAGTTCTCTTTACTCTTGCCATAGTAAGTGATGTAGAGAAGTAATCTGAAGTAGTCAAGATGAACTGAAAGGTTGAATGGATCAAAACACTGAGAAAAATTAAGTTTTGCAGAGGTTAGGATGAATGAGTAATGAGAAATCAATGTTGGGGTTCGATTGAAACTGTTCCTTTTATACTGCTGGGTATGAAAATCGATTGGTCCAATCGATTTAGTTACCGTTGCTGGGGAAGATCAAAGAACAGGTGTGTAACAACTAGTAAAAACCTATAACGGTAATAAAGTCAGTCGATTACCCAAATCGATGTCCATAGTTACCTAATCGATTTCCCAAATCGATTTCGTATCAGTTCAGAAACTTCAAATAACAGACCAGACAGGAATCCATCTCAGCATCGATTTCCAGAATCGATTCTTTAAGTGAAACTTTCAATACAGTTTAAAACAATCAATTTCCCAAATCGATTTCGAGCTTGTTCAGAAATCTTTCATATCAGTCCAGAACCTGAGTTGTATCAGCATCGATTTCTCAAATCGATTCTTTTGAATGAAGATTTCAAAATTTTTAAAAACAATTGATTTTACAAATTGATTTCGAGGCAGAGTCAGGAGGAATTCTTCAACTTTGAAGTCTGGATCTAAACTAATAGATTTTCCAAATCGATTCTTTAACCATTATAACATGAAATCAGTCGAATACCATAATCGATTGAACTGGGAAAGTAAGAACATCTGAAGTTTTCTGGAAATGTCAAATCGATTTCGAGTGAAAAACTTGATAAAATAGACATATTATGGGTCAAGTCGACTAGGGCTATCGATTTTATAAAGACATTTTTCTGTGTAACCACGGGATAATCGATTTACCCAGCCGATTAGACACATAACTCAGATCTGACTAGGATCTATTATGCCCAGTTTCATCCTGATGTGATGGAAGCTATCCTTTGGCAAAGCTTTGGTGAATATGTCGGCTAACTGCTCAGTTGTGTTGATGTACTCTAACTTGATGTTCCCACATTGAAACTGATCTCAGATGAAATGATGCCGAATTTCGATATGTTTGGTCCGGGAATGCATAACTGGATTCTTAGTGATACTGATCGCACTTGTGTTGTCGCACAAGATGGGAACAGTTCCTAAGTCCACACCAAAATCTGACAAATGTTGTTTCATCCACATGATCTGGGCACAGCAACTTCCAACTGCAATGTACTCAGCTTCAGCTGTTGACAAAGCAATACTGATTTGTTTCTTGCTGAACCAAGATACAAGTGAATTACCTAGCAAATGACAAGTACCTGAGGTTCTTTTCCTATCCAGTTTACATCCTGCAAAATCTGAATCCGAATACCAAACCAAAGAACAAGTTGATCCCTTAGGATACCATAACCTGAGGCTCCTAGTTCCAACTAAATACCTGAAAATCCTCTTAACTGCACTAAGGTGAGACTCTTTAGGATTTGATTGATATCTCACACACATACAAACACTGAACATAATGTTAGGCCTGCTTGCTGTGAGATAGAGCAATGATCATATCATGCCTCTAAACTTAGTGATGTCTACTGGCTTACCTAACTCATCTCTATCTAAGTTATTTCCTTGACTCATGGGAGTATCTATGGACTTGAGATTATTAAAACCAAACTTCTTTAACAATTCAGTGCAATATTTTGTTTGACTAATGAAGATACCTTGCTTAGATTGGTTAATTTGAAATCCCAAAAAGTATGATAGTTCACCCATCATAGACATTTCAAATTGACCTTTCATCAAATTTTCAAAATTTTTGCACAACTTGTCATTTGTTGATCCAAAGATTATGTCATCCACATAAACTTGGACCAGCAAGATATCTTTTCCATTAGTCTTTATGAAAAGAGTTTTGTCAACATTTCCTCTTAAAAAGTTTTGTTGAATGAGGAAATTGTTGAGCTTTTCATACCAAGCTCTTGGAGCTTGTTTCAATCCATAAAGGGCCTTTGTTAGCTTAAACACATGGTTAGGAAAATCTGGATTCTCAAATCCAGGTGTTTGGCTAACATACACCTCTTCATGGATGTCACCATTTAAAAAAGCACTTTTAACATCCATTTGGAATAGCCTAAAGTCCATGATACTAGCATAAGCAAGAAATATCCTAATAGCCTCTAACCTAGCTACAGGGGCGTAAGTTTCGTCGAAGTCTATACCCTCCTCTTGGTTGTAACCCTTGGCCATTAACCTAGCTTTGTTTCTAGTTATGACACCATTCTCATCTAGCTTGTTCCTAAACACCCACCTAGTTCCTATGATGTGCTGGTTTTCTGGTTTAGGTACTAGCTGCCACACTTTGTTCCTCTCAAATTGGTTCAACTCCTCTTGCATAGCAAGTATCCACTCACTATCTAGCAAGGCTTCCTTAATGTTCTTAGGCTCAATCTGAGATACAAAGGCTGTAAGGTTACAAAAGAGTCTAAGGTTCCTTCTAGTTGCCACTCCTTTTGAGATGTCACCTATGATGTTATCTATGGGATGGTTTCTATTGAACTTCCACTCCTTAGGTAACTCATCTATTCTAATAGGCTCAACACAGTCACTGTTTGTTGGAGGTGTAGGTTCCTTTGGTTCTATAGGATCAGATTCTATAACTTCATCCAAGGAAGCATCAACAATAGAAGGAGTGTCGTTCAAGTTTTCTTTAAAAAGTTCATCAAATTTCACATGAACTGACTCTTCTATTGTTTTTGTTCTCTTGTTATAGATTCTATAGGCTTTGCTAGTTTGGGAATAACCTAGAAAGATACCCTCATCTGCCTTGGGATCAAACTTGCCTAGGTGTTCTCTACCATTGTTCAAAACAAAGCACTTGCAACCAAACACTCTAAAGTAGGAAATATTAGACTTTCTACCCTTGTACAACTCATAAGGAGTTTTCCTAAGTATAGGCCTAATCAAAACCCTGTTGACAACATGTGTGGCAGTGTTAATCGCATCAGCCCAGAAATACTTGGGAGTATTTGAATCTTTCAGCATGGTCCTAGCCAACTCCTCTAAAGACCTATTCTTTCTCTCCACTACACCATTTTGCTGTGGTGTTCTAGGGGCTGAATACATGTGATGAATACCATTCTCTTCACAGTAAGTATCAAAAGAATCATTTTGGAATTCACCTCCATGATCACTTTTGATGGACATAATTTTCTGACTTGTTTCATTTTGAACTAAGCTAACAAACTTTTTGAAAACAGAAAATGTGTCACTTTTATGAGTCAGAAAATAAGTCCAAGTGAATCTAGAATAGTCATCGATTAACACGAATCCATACATGTTACCTCCAAAACTTCTCACTTGGGATGGTCCAAACAAATCCATGTGGATAAGTTGCTAAACCCCATTGGTTTTGACCATATCTATTGGGGGAAAAGTAGACTTGACAAGCTTACTTTTCTCACAAGAATCACACAGCCTATCCTTAGAAAACTTTCTATTGGGAAGACCTATGGCTAACTGCTTGCTAACAAGTCTATTCAAAGGATCTATATGAATATGTGCAATGCGTTTATGCCATAACCATGTCTCATCAGCATTTGATAATAAGCAACAAACAGAATCAGCAGGCATAGCAGTCAAATCCAACATGTAAATGTTGTTAATTCTATCACCTACTAATTTCATGCTTTTATCATGCTTATTTTCAATTATGCAAGAAAGTGGTGAAAAGCTTACTTGAAAACCATTGTCACATAGCTGACTTATACTTAGAAGGTTATGTTTCAACCCTTCCACATATAAGACATTTTTAATTATGACAGTTGATTCACTGCCAATGTTACCTTCACCGCATATCTTGCCCTTGTTGTTATCGTCGTATTTTACAAATCCACATTCTTTTAAATTTAGGGACAGAAACATTGACTTGTCCCCTGTCATATGCTTTGAGCATCCACTATCAAGATACCATTGGTGTTTAGTGGATCTCAAGCATAACTGCAATAAAATCAGACACTCAATTTTGGTCCCCAATTTAAATTGGGTCTTGGGGGTCAGTTTTAACATCTTTTGTCTTGATTTTCCAAATCTGTTTGCATCCTCTATTGGCAAGTCTTTTTAATTTGCAATTGTAAACAAAATGTCCTTTTCTGCAACAAAAGTGACAAGTGACAGCAGAGGATGCATACTGCTTTGGTTTGACAAAGACATTATGCATGTGGCTAGATTTCACAAATTTTGGTTATGCTTAACATTACCATATCCTATGCCATGTTTAGTCCTATTCTGATTAGCATGCATATTCTGGTTAAAACCAAGTCCAGTTTTTATATTGACATTTCTCTGGTTGCTAAGAATATCATTCAGTTTATTCTTGCTACTAGAGAATTTCAATAAATCAGACTTTAATAAAGCAACATAATTCTCAAGTTCAATGCATTTGGCAGATTTATCATGTGTGTCCTTTTTCAATTGTTCACACAAGTCCTCATTTTTTCTATAATCAGTTTTCATTTGATCATGCAACATGCATTGTTGTTCAAGAATTTTCTTAGTATTAACTAACTGCTTAACAGATTTAACATATTCATCATGCAATTCATTAAATGCATCTTGCAGTTCATCAAAAGAAGGATTATATTGAGTACTAACCTCGCTTTCTGATTCAGAATCCTTGTTAGCCATGAGGCACAAATTTGCTTCTTCAGTTTCTGAAGATGTGGAGGATTCTTCATTGTCATTCCATGCAATGTATGCTTTTCTGTTTTTCTGAGCTGGTTCCTTGCCTTTAGTTTTGGAATTTTTGTTTTTGTTCTGCAGCTTGTAACAATCAGCCTTTATATGACCAGTTTTTCCACACTCATAGCATGTGATTGTCTTACTGTCATTGTTCTTTGAGCTGGATTGTTTTCTGAATTTACTGTCTTTCTTTTTTAGAAATTTCTTAAACTTTTTGACAAGTAACCCAAGTTCAGGTTCTTCCTCATCTTCACTGTCCGATTCATCTGAGCTGCTCTCATGTTCAGATTTAGACTGATGTGTTTGGGCTTTCAACGACAATCCTTTTCGTTTTCTGTCAACTTGCTCAGCTTCATTGAGTCTATGTAGTTCCATTTCATGCTCCCTCAGTTTTCCAAACAATGTAGCTATTGTCATGCTTCCTAGATCTTTCGATTCTGCAATGGTAGTGACTTTTGGTTGCCATTCCCTAGTCAAACATCTCATCACCTTGCTAATTTGCTGATCATTATCAATCTCCTTGCCTAAGGCATTTAGGTTGTTGACTATGTGTGTAAACCGGGTCTGCATGTCATTTACTGATTCTTCTTTCTTCATGCTAAACAGTTCGTACTCGTGCATGAGAGTATTAATTTGAGCTCTCTTTACGTCTGTGGTTCCTTCATGCGCCTGCTGAAGTGTGTCCCACATTTGTTTTGCTGTCTTGCAATTTGAGACTCTGAAGAATTCATCATGACTCAAGGCTGCAGTGATAATGTTTTTGGCTTTGGAGTTGTACCCAACTTTCTTTTTGTCATCCTCAGTCCAGTCACTTTTAGGCTTTAGGATTGCTGATTCACCAGTACCTGCTATGGTTGGCACAAACGGTCCATTTTCTACAGCATCTAGAATGTCAATACCACTAGCTTCAAGAAAAATTAACATGTTTCCAATACATGTATGCGGCTCCGTTAAAAGCAGGAGGCCTAGCTAATGATGAACCTTCTCTGAGGAAATCAGAAGTCATGATCCTTTTTTGAGAAAAAAAACAACTTTTTTTTTTTTTTTAAAAAAAAAGGCAGGCTCTTGATGCCAATTGTTGGTGTATACGACCTCTGATTTGCGGAAGAATTATGCAGAATAATGCCTATTCTAACAATATGCGCAACAATTTAATAAATTTAAATTTTACTAAACACCAAATTGAATAAGGTCCCTAATTAACAATTCTAATGAAGGTCAAACTATATGGATCATGGCAGATATGGAGAAATGCATCAGACAAGAATGATTATTATGGATGTTGATTTTCATGCAATTATGTTAAGACAATTAATCATACAAAGTTACTTAACATAGAAACTTTATCATGCAATCAATCAATATCAGAAACATAATAATTGTAGAAACGTAAACAAGGTAAGGGAAAAGAAAAGGTGTACGCAGGTTTTTATACTGGTTCAGCCGTCTCGTGACTACCTACATCCAGTCCCAAGATCCAACAAGATCTTAGCCTATCCAATCGAACTTCTTAGAATCAGTTTACATATTTTTACAGCGTGCCTCACACCAATCTTAAACTATTCTCCCTGTTCTATCTTTCCCTCCCTGAATTCCCAAGTTTAAGTCCCATCAACTTGACCAAGAATCCAGTCAAACGTCTTCTTGTTGACAACCCTCAACCCTGAAGAACGCCACCAGTAACAACTGGATTTTCTCAAAGTAATTTGTTACAGAAAAAAGATTTACAGAATTTGAAACATATCAAATATACAAATTTCTTGATCTTCCCTCTTCTCAAATCAATCTTTCTCAAATTAGTCTTTTTCAATCCTTATTGATCACAAATGTTGATTGTTCATGGCTGAAAAAGATGTTCAATTGATATTAGTTGAGAAAGAGTTATCTCATGTGTTGTAGTTCTGAAAAAGGTTATTTCACAGGTTATGATTATTGTGTATGAGAAGAAGAGTATGAAAGCAGTTTATATAGTTTCAGGAAAAACAACATATAAATCGATTTGGCCAATCAATTCATTAAGGTTATAAAGCACACTAATCGATTTATCAAATGGATTTCGTGAATCTTGTTTTTCTTGAATCTTGAAACTGCATAACCTAATCGATTTAACTAATCGATTATTTTAAATGAGTTCTTCAGACTGTGATGAATGTTCATGTCTGAATCGATGTTCATAATCGACTTGGGATGTTTTGTTCAAACAACGAGATCAAAACAATCGATGTACGTAATCGATTCAAACATTTCAGTCATCTCTGTTTCTAAAACTTTTTGTGCCAATCGCTTTAGTCAATCGATTTCACTAGTTCCAAGGACACAATGATTTTCACAAGTCGATGTGCCTAACCGATTGTAAACTTAAGTCTGAAGCTCATTTCAACAGTTGGTTCAGTCAATCGATTTACCAAGTCGATTGATGCCAACTTTAATACAACAGAGGTAAGTAAGTAGATTGAGCTAATCGACTGTGTATGTTCCAGACCAAGGTCATTTTGAAATTTATTTTTGTAAGTCGATTTGCCTAATCGCTTTATTAAACATTGGTTTGGTTATGGGACATTCACACTCGATTGGGTCAATCGATGTAGACAAACAAAAGATAAAGAGGTGATTGGACTAATCGATTTTCCAAATCGACTAGTTTGCAAGGCATGCCACTGACTTGCGCATTTTAATTTTAGTAAGTGTACCAATCAATTTGTCTAATCGATGTAAGCAATCAGTTCAGTCTTGGTGATTTAAACAATCGATCTGCCTAATCGATTTGTGGCAAACTGGCTCTCTGACTTGCACAATTTATTTTCTAATAAGTGTACCAATCGATTTGCCTGATCGATTGATAGCCTGTTTGATTTTTCATAAGATGTGCAAATCGATTTTGCCCATCGATTGATTAATCCCAGACTGTATAATATCATTCAACCCTGTTACAGAATCGATTTTACTAATCGATTTGCTTGTGGATCTTCAAGGTTTTGTTGATTTCTTGAGTTCCAAGCAATTGTTTCAAGTTTGTAGGATTGAATTGATGTTCCTGAAATTTTCTCAATTCACAATGTCAGATTTATTTCAAAAATGTATGTTTGTCAATAACTTCAAAAACGAGCGAACATATGTCTAACAATTTACCATATGTCTAATAGCTCGATGAATATTTCAACTTTTTTTGTCGAATCCTGCTGCTATGTACTTCATGTGCTAACTATATTTTTTGTCATTTACATTTACAAGAACTATTTCATAATAAAAGGAATTTTTGGTAATGTAGTCCAAATGATTTCATTCTTGATACATTTAGGATGGAAGCTATGATCTCTAACTCTACCTTAGCTAACTCTAGGTGATGTTGAATTGGTTGTATATCATTTATATTCATACTGAGTAATTATTGGACTCATATTTTTATTTTCGTTTAAGGGATAATATACTACAGGGGTAAAGTGTGAAGTCATACTAAGTCTAGATTTATGCTACCATCATAGGCACCACAATCTGAAACGACATCTCCTCTGAAAGGCACATCACGCACTCCCTTTCCCGTTTCATGCCCCCTCCTTTCATAGATAAGTTGTTTAACTTTTGAACCAGTTTTGAAATAGAAGTGGTATGTGGTTCTTCAAAAGACGAACCATTTTTCTTGTCCGCACAGCTGTTGGCAAAGCTTCCGTCGATTCCTCTTTTTAGCACAACGATTTTCGAAGAGTCAGACTTCTGTCTTATTTGTGCAATTTCTTTTTCGAGTTTCTGGATGTCGTCTCTGTATCTTTGCAGCTCCTCCTCCGCTTCCAATTTGATCATTGCCTCCTTGGATTTCGCTGACTCCTCGATTTGTTCTCTTTCTTTTCTTATCAAACCGGCCTGCATTAGAAGTTCATCTTTTGTCTTTGCTGCCTGCTTCCATCTAGCATGTGATATTTTTCCTTTACAATGAGAACACACAGACCTAGTAACACAACTCATTAAGCACTCACACATTAAATGTGTTTGCATCTGTGGAATCTCACAAAGTGATGCATGTATGTACCAAATTGTACTCATTTCATTTGACACTTGAGTAAAACAATCTTCACACTTTTGGCGATTCACACTGAAAGAAAGTCAAATGAAAAGATGACATTACCTGGTTAGCTAATATAGTGATAAGGGTAATCATTTTGATTCATTTAACATCATGGCACTACTCACTCATTCAACATGGAAATGATGTTAATTGCTAAGCCATGCATAGAAATGAATGAATCATAAATACATGTCTGTATGTGTGTGTCTGTGTCAATCCAAATTTATTTCATTAGTTTGAGAGCATAAAATGAGTGGGGAAGTTTTGAAATTTTCAGATAACTACTACTCCCGTACTATCACTTCTTTCTAGGGATAAGGCTTGTATATTGAAGCGCCATGAGAAAACAAAAGCTAGTAATATATGTCAGTATCAATACCTGTTGAAGATAAAACGCATGGCAAAGCAATAGGAATAAACTGGATATAGTATATTGAAGTGACATGAGAACAAGTAACATTTTCAGGATATATGTTTGTATTAATATTAATATATCTAATGAAGATGAGGTGTGTGGCAAAGCAATTGGAATAAGCATGATATAATATACCTCAAGTTTCTCCAGTTGCATTTCTGCTTGCTTATTTTCCTTTGGGTAATGTAGTTAACTTTAAATTTTTGTCTAATCATTAGACTGGTGAAAGACAATGTTTCATATTTATTAACTTAAAAAACTCATTTATTTAATAAGTTTCCCGAAACCAATGATTTCCTATTTCCTAGCATTATGCCACCTCTATTTGTGTTTTTGATTTAATCTCCCGTGCATTTGCAAGTAACTTAGAAGCTTGCTTGGCTGTTTTTTCTTTTTGCTATTTAATATGTTTCTTACTTTCGGAGTTGTGATTTTTTTTGAGAAATTGTTTGCTAACTTGTGCATGTGTATTTTTGTGTTGAAGCTGAGTTCTTGTTTTTTTTTCTCTATATTTTTCCTTATTTTGAGTGAACCTATTGATTTTGTTTATGCTCATGTTCATTTGGTTTGTAATAAAAGTAATATGACAGTTTACAACATACGAATTAGAGTTTAGGAAAAGTGGAAGAACACTAGGGCATTTGAATTTGAGGTACCCAGCTTAGTGGTAAATTTTTGGTACATTTTGTGAATTTATTTTGCTGCTTGCAGTTGTTCTATATAGTCTGACCATATCACTTTACATTTTCAGGAAAAGCTTATAATTATGATTGGATTATTAATAGTGGGAATATTAGTTTCAAAGAGGTAGTTTAGGCTATGACATAAGTTTTCGTGTAAATTGTGTATGTTTTGGTTCTGAATACACTTGAATTGATTAGTAATGAAACAAGTGTCAAACACAGAAAACTTGCTTGTTTTTAGAGTAATATCACAGTTTACTTATTTTCATATATTATTGAGACTTTTGGATTTATTGAGATTTTTGGATTTAACCATGTTAGTCATACAGCATATAAATTGTGATATTGTTGTTTAGTTGATGTAAGTGATGAAAGCGCGAATTAGAACTTTTATTTATTTTTTATTTTTTCTAGTTTGATATTACCCACGGATATGCTGTAGGAAACGTTACCCATGATATGTTTGTGGGTAACTTAACCGTAACATTCCCGTATATAACTTACCCACATAAATCTTACAAGTAAACGTAACCTATGAATTTTTTGTAGGTAATATAATTCCTACGAGCAATTTACCTACAGACCCGTGTCCGTAGCTAATTCGTGAGTAATTATTCATTACCCACGGCTATACCGTAAGTAAAGTCAAAATATATCGTAGGTAATGAGAGTTTTTCTTGTAGTGATTCAATTATTTAATTTTGCTATATTAATATAGCTATTAGAAAAATCCAAATATATTTTAAAAATTTCCCTATCAAAACATTGGAGAGAGAATCACTAAAAAACGATTTTAAACCTTCAATATTTTTTTTTTGTTACTTTCACTTTTAATTCAGTATTTTCCATATCTTTATATAAGCCGGACGCGTTTTTGTTTTACCCTAAGATTGTGGATAGTGACTACCGCCACCAAACTGTGCATCTTTCACAGCCTATATATTATAATAATTATTGGTAATCATGGTAGTTACCTTTTCTTTTTTTTTTTTCCCTCTTCGACTCATGTTAAAATCGTTGGACAAAATAAACAAAACACATAAATTTAAATAACAAAATTCTAAAATTTGAGAAAAAAATCATTTCTTTTTATAATAACTATAGAATAATATTATGTAAAAATTATTAATTTTATATATTATGTGAAAATTATTAATTTTTTAAAATTTTTACTAGTCTCAATATATATATACAGTCTAAAGTAAATATTTAAATTACAATTCACAATAATTTAATATTACAGTAGAAGAAAAAAAAAAGAATCGATACAAGTTTAAAATTAAAATGTTTTGAATGGACATAATTTATAATGAAAAATTAAAATTATATATTTTTTTTTTCAAAATTTCACACAATATAGAAATTTTTTAATATTCTTCGATTTCTTCCAAATCCATCAAAAACTACTTTAGGATAAATTTGTTAAAACTACTTTTGTTGTTAGCACAACTAGATTCCCATTCATAGTGAGTTGAATTGATCTAGAGAACGTAAGCTATCAACTTGCAATGAAATACTTTGATACATATGCAGCACTTAACAAAAGAAAATGATCAAAGATGTCTGTGGAAGAGAACAAGAGATAAGGGGGCGATAACGACAAAAAAAGTTCCATCATATAGTAGTGAATCCATTGTTTTTGGGTACGAACTTAGAAATATTGAGTATATATATATATATATATATATATATATATATATATATTAATTAATTAATTAAGTATTATTGCATGTAAATGTTATAGTGGTTGAATTTATTAAAATTACCATTATCAAATATTTATTTTGTTAGTAATATTATAAACTAAAGTGGCTAACAAAAGTAAAGATTAAATTAACTATTTAAATATAAATTTAAAGATTAAAATGATTAATAATTTTTTTTCTTATAAAAAGGAAATTAAAAAGAAAAAACTAAGGTACAAAATGAGGGAAAGATGCCTCTACAATCATCATCTAGAAGAAGCAATAAACTCGGAGGTGGAGTAAGTAAATCAACAATACTAAAATCTTCATTAAGGTTAAGATTAGACAATTTGTTAGCATGTTGATTTGCGTCACGATTGACATGATTAATGTCATATTTGTATTCCTCGCGATCCTCAAAGGTTATTCGTCTTCCTTGAATGAATCATGCTGACTATAGTAAAACAATTCATTTCCACCAAAATAGTAGCAAACCCAAATTACAAGTCATTCTAGGACATGAACCAACCCCTAACGCTCAACTAGCACAAAGGTAGCTCGACTAAGATAAAAGAAGAAACTGAGAATATAAACTCCTCCCATGGTCTCTAATAAGACATCCACGAGCAGTGAATCTTGTTGTTGTTTGATAAGAACCATCAATATTTAAAGACTCAAGAGAGTATCATTTAACATTTATCTCCATCATACAACCCTTTAATATGAAAAATATCTATTAAATGCTGGCAAAAATTACTTATGATCAAGTGTTGTTCCTAAAAAAACTAATTGATTCTTGTCTAACAACATCAATAAACGGGAGATTGAATCCAATCCATTGAATTTGTTTTCGTAATTTTAATATACTATTATAACAACATAGAAGTAGTGGGTCGACTTGAGTGAGATTTGGGTCCCTTCTATTTTAGTTACTTTATTCTTAGGTTTCTTTTTATGTAAATTTATAAGATTAAGCATTTCTCATTCTATAATTTGTAATCATTAGGAAAATGCTTCTCGTACGAAACTACTTACATATTGCTCGGATCTGAACTGAGATATCTCACATCAATTGAGGATTAGAAGGAATGATGCTCCATGAATGTTGACGTGTGGTTAGAATCCACCCCGTTGGTGGTGATGTACCTACAAACTCAAGTCAATATATGATTGAGGTGGGTGAGAGGCATAAGAGATAGCGTATCTTGTTAGGTCATGAAACATCGCTTATATACCATGAAATAGCTAATATTGAGCTTGGGCCATCCCAGAAGTCCAACCCAGAGGAGATGCCACCAAGTTAACACCTAATGCAAGCATGAGGAGTTGACTTATAAGCATTGTCGACTTTGGCGTATATATTATCTTGCAACATTAGCCAAAATATGCATGTTTTCTCTATATATAACAAAAATTATTGTCATATTGTGTTTTTAATATGTGTTAGTATCTAGTTAGATATATGATTTTTAAAAAAAGTAGTACAACAAAGAGATGTGTAACAACTTGACTCGACCATTGCAACCAAAGTGCTTTGTGAAGGGTCGATGTCCCTTTATTTGAGCTAAAGAGCTAGGCGGGGGACTTGAGTCGTGTTTTTGACAAAGGTTGTCGCTGTTGTTAGGAAGATATGCATTAACATATAAAAATATATAGTTGTAAATTTTTTTGCCTTTGTTGTTTTAGAACGACTATATAGTGTGACAAATGAGTCTTTTGAGGAGGAAAATATTTATACTTGACAAATATCTTGTTGTGATTATTACCTTTGTCTATTCCTAATCGTTGGGGGTTAGGTGGGCTACTGCTCTAGGGTTATCTTTGAGTGCAACTATAGATTGTGTCGCGTTGGTCCTATGTACGTTAGTCAAGACACATTGCCTATCAATCTTCCAATAAATAAATTAAAAGGAAATAGAAATAGGAATATGAATAAGAGTATAAAAATAGTGTGTGTCAAAGAAACATTGGAAAATAGAAAGAAGATAAGAAAGGAAAGAAAGAAAGAAAAAAAGAAAGGGAAGAGAATAGAGAAAAGGTGAGAAGAAGGAAAAAAAATAAAAGAGCAATAAAGAGAGAACCGAGAGAAAGATATCATATGAGAAGAAAAGAAAAATAAGGGAAAGAAAGTAGAGAGACAATAGGAAAGATGAAACTTCAACATTTCTCTCCAACATCCAAAGTAAAATAAACTTTCCTTTCATTTGTAAACATTGGGTTTCAAGAAGAGAATGAAGTGGATGTAGGATAAGAAGTTTTAGGAAGCTAGGTTTTTTTATCATGGGAGTTAAAATTGGAATCAAGTTTGGGTCACTATTCATTATTGGAGGTAAGATAGAATCTCAAATTTAAAAGCTCTATAGGTTGTGTTAGGTCTTTATTTGAATTGAATGTTAGGAAAAAAGATTTTTCTAATTGATTTCTCTTTTTGCATGTCAATAGTTTCATTGATTTGAGAAATTATTTTGTAGCTTACTGTTAGTGTTATGATTGTAGATGATATCTATTTAAGTGTGTGTTGGATTAGATTCTATTATATGCCTTTTTACTTGTTATTGATTTCATGAGGTGTTGATTCACATGCATGGACCTTAAACATCAATTTGTAATGTAGTAACATGCATATAAGTTGTTTGATTAAAATTTGAGTTATTGTGCACAATTTTGTTTGGATGTAGTGTTAGTATTTTGTTTGTAACTTTCTCCACGCATGTTGTTTAGAGGTTCGTTTTGTCACATTGGAAACTATAGTTAAGTTCCTTCGAAATAGACATCGATTTTACTAAATTTCATTGACAATATATATATATATGGTTCATTTTAGCTAGATGAACTTTCCATCTATACACGACGATAGCGAGGGGTAAGCAAGGGTAAGCGGAACACCACTTACGAACTTAATTGTGCCCAATCTTACCAAACAATGATATTCGAGTATAGGGCATTGGATGAAACCAATGTAGTCTTTATGAGTTACTTGTTATGTAAAGTTTAAGTCATTAGATTACTCATGTTTAGTGGTTTAAATTGTGTGAAATATTTGAAGCTAGAGGTATAAGAGGGACTTGAGCATAGCTTACAAAGAAATAATATTTTATTAGATTGATGTATTATTTGTCGAGAGGATTTTTCATGCTTAGCATACCAACATGGTTGAGAAATATTATAATTGTTTTTATTCAATCTACGTCACTTAGTTTTATGCTCACTATGTTGATGGTGATGTTTTCCAGGTAACAGATGAATGTTGAAAGTCTGAGTGGTACTTAGATTGCTCACTAGTCCTTCAATGTCGTGAGTAGAAGTCGAATCACATATTTAGTCTAGATTAGAGTTATAATTTAATTAAGTCTCACTTGAAAGTTGTTTTAAAGTTTATATATATTTTAGTATTTTAAGTTATTTCAAGAATTTACTCTAGAATTTCTATTTATTTGCAAGCAAGCACTAAGATATTTTTGAATTGAAAATCTCAATTCCATCTGTATTATGTACAATTTTTTTCAATATTCGTAGTTAAAATTTAGGCGTTACAAGTATCATCACAATCACATGGATATAAGAAATTGAAATCAATAGTATTCATAGGAGCAATGTGAGAAGGATATTTGTTAGAACAAATGGATAATCTATTGGCAAAAGAAAAAACACACTCATGAAACAAAATATTTCTAGAAACAAATATTTGTATAGGATGAATAGCAAGAACAATACAACCCTTGATGTCAGGTCTATATCGTAGGAAAATGAATTTTGTGGATTGAGGGTCAAGTTTACCGTAGTTATGAATAAGAGTAGAAGTAAAACATAAGCTACGAAACCCCTTAAGATAAAAAAAGGAAAAAAGGCTTACCAAAAAGAAGTTCAAAAGGAGTCTTACCATTCAAAATAGGAGTAGGAAGTCGATTGATTAGGAGAGTTGTACGACTAACATCAAAACTCCAAAGATACTTGGGTAAATGAACATGAAAATGCAAACATCTAGCAATGTTTAAAATATGTTTATGTTTATAGTCAACTACTGAATTTCGTTGAGGAGTTTCAACACAAGACCTTTGATGTAAAATACCATGTTTGGCATAAAAAGAAAGCATTAAGAATTCATATCCATTATCAGATCTAACCATTTTAATTTTAGAATCAAATTGAGTTAAAGCAAGCATAATGAAATTTTGCACCACTTATTTTGTTTCACTTTTAAATTTCATTAAAAATAACCAAGTATGCCTTGAGAAATCATCGACAATAGTTAAAAAGAACTCATGACCGTGAATATAATGAATAGAAACATGACCCCATATATGAAGATGTATTAAATCAAAAGGTTTAATAGACTTAATAAAATTGGAAGGGCATGGGAGATTAGACTGTTTGCAAAATGATAATAGTCACAAATGTTATTACAATCAAACTTAACAAAAAAATAAATAAATTAAGTAACAACATTCTTTAAAACAACATTAGAAGGGTGGTCTAAGAGATAGTGCCAAATATCAAAAGATTTAGTCACATTGTTCAAAGAACTATTATCAAGACTATGGGAAACATTACACGTAACAACAAAAACATGTTGGACAAGAAAAACATAATTTGCTAGAATATAAAGTCTGCCATGAACTTCAGCATATCCAATCATCTTAGATGCTTGGCTGTTTTGGGCATAATTCATTTATTCTTGGAAAGAAGGGCGCAACTCTTGAATCCACTCCATCGATAGTAATTTGATCCCACCAATGGTGGAGTGACAAGTAGGGATGGGAATAGGCTACGCCATCTGTAGGGGCCTATGGCCTGGCCTATTTATGGTATGGCCTATTTATGGTCTGGCCTGTTTAATAAAAAGGCTAGGCTCAGACTGTTTTTAAAGTCTATTTATGTAAGTAGGTCAGGCTCAGGCTTATAAAAAAGCCTATTAGACCTGACAGGCCGGCCTATATATATTTTACTATTTATTCCATTGTCCATTTTTTCTTCTTCTAATTTCCATTACACTCACTCCAACAAACAGGTATGTAAGCAACATATTTTTTTTTTTTTATAAAAATCAATACTATTTATTTGTTACCACTACGCCAAAAATGACATTTAACAACGCCCCTTTTACAGCGCTTGGTAAACACAAGCGCTGTTGAAAATATATTTTAAAAATAACGGAGCCTTTTACAGCGCTTTTTCTGACAAGCGTTGTATAAGATGCGCTGTTGTATGTCTTATAACGTTTGCGCATAACGTTATAAGGCTTTTACAACGCTTGTCAAAAAAGCGCTGTAAAATAAAGTGCTTTCGCGTATTATTTTACAGCGCTTTTTTCACAAGCGCTGTAAAAGGCATGCACTTTCAAATAATTGAACTACCTATTACAGCGCTTGTTCCACAAGCGCGGTAAAATACATGCGCTTTCGTTGAATTTAACTACCTATTACAATGCTTTTTTCACAAGCGCTGTAAAATACATGCGCTTTCATTGAATTTAACTACCTATTACAGCGTTTTTTTCACAAACGCTGCAAAATGCATATTTCAAATAATTATATACGTTGGAAACCCTCATATCATATCCTCTACGTTTTTCAAAATCCTAATATCCTCTACGTACTGTGCAGTCATCTACGTTGTATCAGATATTTTTTAATTTGTTTTTGTCAAAAAATCTTTATAATCTCTTCTACACATATATACCACATGATCTATTATTTTTTAAATCTCTTCTACACATATATACCACATGATCTGTTATGTTTTGAAATTGTCAAAAACTCATATCACATGATCTGTTCTGTTTTGAAATATTTTCTGTATTGAAATTGTTATTAGATATGTTGATATTGGTTTATTTTTGAAACTTGTAGATATATTTTGTATTGAAAGCTTATTAGTTTATTATTTTTGTAAGCTTATTAGTTTATTAGTTTATTAGTTTTGTAAGCTTATTAGCTTATTAGTTTTGTATTGAAAGCTTATTAGTTTATTAGTTCTGTATTGAAAGCATATTAGTTTTGTAACTGCATTTATATAGGTGGTATAATATGGATAGGAAATGGATGTCAGCCAATCGATTGTCAAAAGTGTATGAAATTGGAGTGAAGGAGTTTGTTGAGTTTGCAGTGAAGAATGCAAAAGATCCAAATAGAGTAGTTTGTCCTTGTTTAAAATGTTGTTTTGGTAAACGTGTTAGAGAAGATGAATTAGAAGTACATCTAATATGTAATGGAATTGATCAAAGCTACACATGTTGGATAAGACAAGGTGAGAAAAAAAAAAGGAAACATTAGTTTTGAGAATAGTTCGACATATGCTTCAACTGATTTCGATACATATACATATGAGTATGACCGAGTTGATGAGATTGCAAAAGCAGTTGAAGAAGATCTTCGAGATTGTCCTAAAATGTTTGAAAGTTTGTTGAGTGATGCAGAGAAAGAATTATATAATGGTTGTACTAAATTCACAAGACTATCGGCGATATTAAAGTTGTACAACTTAAAAGCGAGTAATGGATGGTCTAATAAAAGCTTTATAGAATTATTAACACTCATAAAAGATATGTTGCCAGATGATAATGAACTTCCCGGTAAAACCTACGAGGCTAAACGGATTTTGTGTTCTATTGGCATGAGTTACGAAAGGATTCATGCGTGTCCTAACGATTGCATTTTATTTCGAAATGAATACGAACAACTTAAGGCATGTCCGAAATGCAGTGTCTCTCGATATAAGAAGAAAGAATCTACTCCAGAAAAAGTCATGTGGTATTTTCCTATAATACCAAGATTTAGGCGCATGTATCGCAGTGAAGAAGATTCAAAACACTTGACATGGCATGCAGATGAAAAAATTAGAGATGGAATGTTTCGACACCCTGCAGATTCCCCACAATGGTCAAAAATTGATCACGAGTATCCTGAATTTGGGATAGAGTCAAGGAATCTAAGACTTGCACTTTCTACTGATGGAATGAATCCACATGGTCTTCAAAGCATCTCACAAAACACGTGGCCTGTGATTTTGGTAATATATAACCTACCTCCATGGTTATGTATGAAGCCTAAGTTTATGATGTTGTCTCTGTTAATTTCTGGACCCAAACAACCGGGTAATGATATCGACGTATACTTGATTCCTCTAATTGAAGATTTAAAACGTATGTGGGAGACAGGTGTGGAAGTTTATGATGGGTATAAGAAAGAATGTTTCAATTTGAGGGCTATGTTGTTCGGCATAATTAATGATTTTCCAGCATATGGTAATTTATCAGGATATAGCATTAAAGGTCAGTGTGCATGTCCTATATGTGAAGAGAGTACAAATTGGATGCGGTTGAAACATTGTAAGAAGAATGTGTTTCTTGGACATCGTAGATTTTTACCTTATAGTCATCAGTATCGTGGGTGGAGAAATTCATTTAATGGAAAATCAGAGGAAGGTAAAGCTCCTTTAGCACCGACTGGATATCAAATACTTGAAAAAGTACAAGGTTTGACCAATAAATTTGGCAAACCTTTTGCGGGAGAGCTGGTCAAAACTGGATGGAAGAAAAAGTCAATTTTCTTTGAATTGCCATATTGGAAGTCATTGTATATAAGACATTTCCTCGATGTGATGCATATTGAAAAAAATGTATTTGATAGTGTTATTGGTACGTTACTCAATGTTCCAGGAAAGTCTAAAGATGTTGTCAACGCAAGATTGGACTTGGTCGTGTGCACGAGGAAATTGTCAAATAAATACTCATTCTTGTCTCCGCATAAGATGTCCATGTGGAAATTCGATCCAGATAATGTAAGGAAATACATTATAGATATGTTTTTAGGAAATAAAGAAAAGGATAAATTATTCTTCGCACCATATAATTCAGGGTAAGTAATTTTATCTTTTTAATTGATGAGAATTTAATTAATTAGTTGTGTATAAAAAAAATTGCTTAACCAATTTTTTTTTTTTGTAGGGCACATTGGGTGCTATTTGCAATCAATGCGTTCTCTGAAGTTATATACTATTTGGATCCCGTGCATGGCGATTACAACAAACACTCCAAAATAAAGACTATGTTCGACACGTAAGTAATATTCATTTATTTTTGTTACACATATATATAAATAAGTGTTTGTTCATACTTAAATAATTACATTTTTTCATTCGATAGTGAATTAAAAGTTTTTCGAGCTCAAAGAGGTGCGACAGTGTCGAAGCAAAAGTCTAATAATATTACATGGATCCCAATAAAGTGCCCTCGTCAAACAAACAACATCGACTGTGGGTACTATGTATTGAGATTCATGAAGGAGATTGTTGACAAGAATAAAACTATTATCCTAGAAACGGTACGGTATTTTGATTATATGATTTTCATATATAAATTATCTATATATTTGATACTAACTTAATATAATATGTTCAATTTTTATATTGCAATACTTTAAAAATTCCAGTCCATCATATTCTGAGCAAGATCTAATGGAATTAGAGGAGAAATGGTGTGAGTATGTGCTTGAAATGAAAATTATATGATTTTCTGGGAAATAGCATGCTGCTGAGCAAGGGATCTGAATATTATATGGTCCATAGTTATTATATGTATATGATCATAGGACAATATATAAACATGCATATGAATATGTTGTAAATTAGGTTCAATGTATATTTAGTTACTTATGTTGTAAATTACTGTGTTACAGGGTATATGTATCATATTGTGTGAACTGATTATGTTTTAACTGATTCTGGTTCTGGTTCTGTTTCTGGTTGTGTTACAGGGTAATATACATGCATATGAATATGTTGTAAATTACTGATTATGGTTGTGTTGTGTTGTGTGAACGTACTGGTTCAAACTAATTTTGGATAAAAAGATAAAAGACAGTGCTTTATAAAAAAAAATGCCATAAAAAGCTAAAAAGCGCTTTTAAAATATATACAGGGTTTAAAAAAAAAAATAACACCTTTAACAGCGCTTTCTATAAAAAGCGCTGTAAAAGGCATACCAAATATGAATTATGGGTATGCCTTTTACAGCGCTTGTTATAAAAAGCGCTGTAAAAGGTACCCCAAATATATGAATTATGGTTATGCCTTTTACAGCGCTTGTTATAAAAAGCGCTGTAAAAGGTACCCCAAATATATGAATTATGGGTGTACCTTTTATAGCGCTTTTTATGAAAAGCGCTGTTAAAGGTACCCCAAATATATGAAATATGGGTATGCCTTTTACAGCGTTTTTTATGAAAAATGCTATAAAAGGTACACCAGATATATGAAATATGGGTATGCCTTTTACAGCGCTCTTTGTAACAAGCGCTGTAAAAGGTGCATAATAAGCGCGCGTTATAAAAATTGCCTTTTATAGCGCTTTTTTAGAAGCGCTGTTATATCTTTTACAGCGCTCGAATCCACATCGTTTTTTTTTTTTGAAAAAGCGTTGTAGAAGGCTTAAAAAAAGCGCTGTAAAAGGCAATTTTTTTGCGTAGTGTACCTTTATATTTTATAAAAATCAGTACTATTTCTTTATTATCTTTATATATATTATTAGTATATAAACTTGGAAACCCTAATTGTTTATTATCATTGAATATGAGTTTGTTTGATGGTATTTGTTTAGAGGTAATATTCTGAGTTGTTTGAGAGTATTTGTTTAGAAGTAATATTCCTAGTTGTTTGAGAGATAATAATAGGTGCGTTTGTTTTAATAAAAAAATTTATTATTTTAAATCAAAAATCATTTTTTAGGGTTTAATAATCTGAGTTTGTTTGAGAGTATTTGTTTAGAGGTAATATTCTGAGTTGTTTGAGAATATTTGTTTAGAGGTTCTAGTTGTTTGAGACATAGTAACAGGTGCGTTTGTTTTAATAAAAAATTTATTATTTTAAATCAAAAATCATTTTTTAGGGTTTAATAATCTGAGTTTGTTTGAGAGATAATAATGGATGCGTTTTGTTTGAATAAAAAATTTATTCTTTTAAATAAAAAATCATTTTTTAAGGTTTAAAGGTTATTTGTTTCATATTTTTAAAAATCATTTTGTTAGAAAAATTACTTTGGTCAATTAAGGTTGCTATTGGAGGCTCTGAAAGCTTCTACAGGTTTTCATTCTTTTCAGACTAATGAAAATTAGTTCTTGTGTCAATTAAGTTCATTAAAATTTTGTTTCAAATGTTTTAAATTGTTATTGTTATGGTAAGTATCTAATGAATAAAGTGATATGGTGTTTGATACAGTGTATTTGAGTCCGAGTTATCCGGTGTTATCCCAGTGGTGAAGACATCTATTGCTGGCACACGCATTGTTGGTCGTCTATGTGTTGGTAAAGCTTTTCTTACTCTCATTTACTATTGGTTTCTCGAGGAGTATTCAATCCTGAGATGGCTCTGTCTTATTTTTTTTTTCTCTGTCTGTTATACAATTTTTCTTATTTTTGTTAATTTTGAATCAGATAACTGCATTGATTTCATTTTTAAATCATTATTATTTGTTCTACCTAATTAACTTGCGTTTCAATTGTCATGTATGAAACAAGAATGGTCTTCTCTTGTCCCATACCACCACAAACCAAGGTAATTTCTTCATTTTATAAAATCACTTTGAGAGGTATATATATATGTATTTTTTAATTTATCATTTTTATTTTGTTCAGGAAATGTCTTCTACCTTAGATTCAACTCAAGTAGAAGTTAACACACAGCCAAATGAAAATAACATCGCTCTAGAAAACAAAAGTCCAATTGTTGGGAGAAAGAGGAAAAAAACATCAGCTGTTTGGAATGATTTTGATGAGGTTGAAATCTCTAAATGTGTGAAAAAAGCTGTTTGCAAATACTGTAAACTAAAAATGTCTACTGGAGGATCAGGAGCTAGCACTAGTCATTTGAAAAGACACGCTATAAGTTGCAATCAAAAGAAGTTGCAGACGGCTGCTGAAACAAGACAAGTCATCATTCCATTTCAGCCATCAAAGTCAAGTAACCCTTTTATTAGTATCGGTGTTAGATACTCTAATGAAAAGATGAGGGAAATAATTGCAACTGCTATCATGGTTCACAAATATCCTTTTAGTATTGTAGAGGACGATATTTGGATGTGGGGCTTTCAATATGCAAACCCAGATTTTCATAAAGTTACTCATAAAACAACAAGAAATGATTGTTTGGCAATATTTGATATGGAGAAGAAAAAAATTGAAGAAATCTTTAGAAAGTGTGAGCAAAATTAGTTTAACTACAGATATGTGGAAATCTAGCCATCAAGTAGTTGAATATATGGTTATCACAGGACATTTTATTGATGTAGGATGGAATCTTCAAAAAAGAGTTTTGAGTTTTGTGAAAGTACCCCCTCCAAGGCGTGGTATTGATGTGGCTGATGCTATATATAAATGTTTGAAAACTTGGGGGATTGAAAATAAATTTTTTTCCGTATCTGTTGATAATGCTTCTTACAATGATTCATGCTTAAGATGTCTCAAAGATAATTTATCTCTAAATAGTAAGTTAATCCTTGGTGGCTCTTTGTTTCATGTTTGATGTTGTGCACACATATTGAATTTGTTAGTGCAAGACGGTCTTAGTAAAATTAAGGATACCATTTTCAATATTCGTGAAAGTGTCAAATATGTTAACCACAATGATGCAAGACTAAAGGCATTTTGTGATGTGGTTGAACAAAAGCGCTTAAAAGAAAGGAAACTCATCATTGATTGTCCAATAATATGGAATTCAACTTTTAATATGTTGTCAACTGCCTTGAAATTTAAGATTGCTTTTGCAGCCTACAGAGAAAGAGAGCCTCATTATCATCACGCCCCTTCACTTGAAGAATGGAACAAAGTTGAGAAAGTTTGTAAACAGTTAGAAGTATTTAAGGGTGCAACTCATGTGATCTCATGTAGTTTATCAAATGTTTATTTTTGTATTTTATTAGATCACTTTTTCATTATTTAAAGTGTTTAATATCACTACTATTTTAAATGTAGGTAGTGAGTATCCGACTGCAAATTTATATTTAGCAGAAGTTTGGAAGGTTAAACAAATACTTGATAAGGCTGAAAAAGACGGAGATCTTTTTATGAAAGAAATGGTAGGTCCAATGAAAATAAAGTTTGACAAATACTGGGGGGGATTGTAATATGTTGATGGCTATTGCTAGTGTTTTGGATCCTAGGTGCAAATTTCATAAGGTACGTATATGTTTTCCCTTGATATATAAATCTAAAGAAGTTGTTGATGAGAATATAAAGAAGGTCAGAAGTTTATTGGAAGAATTATATGATGAGTATCTAGCTTTATCTTTGGAAGAGTCTCCGTCTCCGAATGTTAATTTGGATAGTAATAATGTATCTTCGTCCCAAGAGAATGCTGCAATTGTCACTGGATTTGACGAAATTCTGAGCATTTTGCGTGAAAATGAAACTGTGTCTCCAATAAAATCGGAATTACAAGATTATCTTGATGAAGGTATTTACGTTCCTAAGACTAAATCTTTTTGTGCTTTGGACTGGTGGAGGAACAATAGCATGAAATATAAGATTTTGTCTAAGATGATTGCTGATGTACTAGCTATTCTAATCTCAACTGTGGCATCTGAGTCCACATTTAGTGCAGGAGGTAGAGTTATTGATGAATTTCGCTCTAAATTAAACGAAGAATCTGTTGAAGCTCTAATTTGTGGCGGAGATTGGTTTTATCATAAGTATAATGTGAAGAAAAAAATCAAAGGTTAATATTTTTATCAAGTAGTATTTATTTATTTTTTTAAATAGTTTGCTCATTTACTTATTTATTACTTTTTAGCTTAGTGTCTAACATATATGTATTTTTTCTTTTGTTTTTGAAGGTTGATAAACAAGAGATACAAATCACCTTGAAGATTTGATATCATATTTTTGTCATTCATTGGGATTTGAATGTGTTTTGTTGGCTGATATGTGTAACTGTTTATGGGGTTTATTTTGTTTTATTTGTAATTTTTGAAGGACTTTATAGAGTTTGTTAATTATGAATTCATTTTGTTTTTTGTTTGATTGGAAGGTTGTTGTATTACTAATTTGTTAGTAATTATTTTATTAGATTTGATTATAATTTTATTAGTTTTCCTTGTATATAAAGGCCTAATTTAGCCTATTTAAAAAAATGTAAAATATAACATATAAATATTTTAATGTTAATAAGGCTTTTAAATAGGCTTACAGGCTAGGCCATAATAGGTCGTAGGCCAGGCTCAGGCCGAAAAAAAAGCTTATGATAGGCCGTAGGCCAGGCTCAGGCCTAAAAAATTCATCGTAGGCTAGACTCAGGCCAGAAAAAAAGCCTATGATAGGCCAGGCTCATGCCTAAAAAATTCATCGTAGGCTAAGCTCAGGCCTTTCAAAGTCCGACCTGACCTAACCTATTCCCACCCCTAGTGACAAGGGCAGCTCCATCTGTTAAGAGATTGCTTCCAAGTAATATTGAGTTTGGGCCATTTCAGAAGTCTAGTTCGGAGCACATAAAAACTCACAAATCCAACATGGAAAATAAAATGGATTCAGACTGCTTTTAAGGTTTTGGTTTATGGTGGTATGGATTCAGACTGCAATAATAGGAAATTGGTGTGAAAGTTTCACAAATTTATTATTAGCTTGTCCAATGATGGCAACACTCTAGAATTCTTGTTTGTCCTATAATTTGTTTTACCCAATTTAATTGATCATGCACAAAAGAATCTAGAGAATTTATGGCGAGCAATACTCAGCATTTTCTCACACAAAGATTTATTAATAGAATAAAATTTCTAATTGTGCAATTTGATAATTAAGGATTTAAGCGGTCTAGGAGGTCGCATCCCTAGATTGCATCACCAGAGCTAAAAAGTAAGGCATTTTGATATTATTTTTTCAAAGTGTGGCAATTTAGTATTAAAAATAAAAAAAGAGGATATATGTGTGTAAATCCCCAAAAATCATGATTTGGATAATTTATATTTAAATGAATGAATATATTTTTTAATTAAAAAATTTAGTAAGTTAAGCGCATATGAGATTAATACATTTTGGGGTTTTACATGATTTGGATCCTCTTCTGCATTAGTCTCTACTACAGCAATCTAAGCCCTTAGATCAATCCAATGGTTGATAAATAAACATATAAAATAAAATAAAAATCTTCATTAAAGAGAAAGGGGTGATGGAAATGGATCTCTGAGGGTGAGAAGCAAAACAGATCCAGAGTGGGAGAGAGGAGGTTGGATCATTTCAATCTATATCTCTCTCAATTTCTATAATCATCTTTATTTCTTATAATTTTTTTTATAAAAAAATTATATTGTATAGATCATAAATGTAAAATTTTATAATTTTGAATATATTACTCATACAAATAAAGTCACATACACCACACGAGATCACTTGTGTACAAACCAGAATTGAATGTAGTTGGAGAAGAACAAGAAGTAACATATGTGACAAGTTCTTAACATAACTCACACTAAATATACAGAATTAGAGCAACATTTCTTCACAGGGACATAACCAAGTGCTCCAAATGGAAGAAACTTTCTTTTTGGAGGTGATTATCAGAAACAGCAACAACACTCCTCTAGCACGCAACAGCAACAAAGCGCCGCCAAGCTGCAATGTAGATGAAGGATTCTTATACTTTGATTAGAACCATAATCACAAACATGAGAAGAAGCATAATACAGATGAAACCATTATTGTTTCTTGAGATTTTTTTTTTATTTTAATAAAAAAAGTTGATGTCTCAAGCTGAAATAAAACAGATCTGTATGTACTATTCCGTCTCAAAATATAAACAAAAATAATTCTAAAAATGGATATATTTAGCTCAAATTTTGAACCACATGTCAACTTATGCATATTTTGAAGATTAGGAACATAAAATCCAATTACCAATCAAAATTGAATGTGACTAAGTTTGCTATGATATAATAATTTTTATATTCAAACACATAAACTACATTGTGCACTTTGTATAACACAGAATCTCTCCAAATTAGGAGGACAATAAAAACCAAAAACTAACAAACTACATCCTTCCATTTCTCAACTCTGCTCATCAGTATACAACAGAGTAAACAGAGTAAAGGTTTGAATAAGTTTCTTACTCCCTAGAAAATTTCAATATTTTGATTTCACTTTATAAAAAGTTTCTTCAACTTTCAGTCACAATTTTTTTTTCATCTTTCATTATCTTCTAAGTCAACTGGTGTATATTCTATAAAAAAAATTAATTATTTTTCTAGTTTAGAAGAGCTTAATTTTTAAATTATAAAAAGTTTTAGACAAATCACAATCAATCAATCATGTGAAAAAAGAGTCAATTGTAATTAATTGACATTGTAAAACTTTTTTCACCGTAATATATGAGAATTGATTTCATTTAGAATTATTTTAAGAAGCTATGAATGAAAATCAAATTTCGAAAGCTGATCCCTAGATCTATTCCAGGGATCATAAAAATTCGGAAATAAAATCAAAATTTACTTAGAGTAAGTAACGAACAGTAAAACCCTAAAAAGACATAGATGAGACTGTAATTCAAAGCATAGATACCAGCCACGGAAGAAGGAAAAACAACCGAGATCATCATGACGGTGATGATCAATATGTTGGTAGTGGTAATGAGACGGAGCAGGAGGAGGAGGTGGTGGTGGATAACTGTTGTCGAAATAGCCTTGGTAGGATTCGTGCGGCGGACGGTGGTGATGCGGTGGTGGTGGTGGTGGTGGGTAGCCTTCGTGATGCAGATGGAGATGGGGTGATGGTGGAAGGTAAGGAGATCCAAACCCTTTCAAAGTAATAATTCAATTAATTAACCAAATTTTTATGATTAAAATTGATATTTAAATAAATAAATAAATAAAAGAAAGAAAATGAATGAATGAAAGAAAGAAAGAAGAAAGTGAAGTACCTGGTGGAGGGTAAGGTTCTTGAGGTGGTCTCTGGTAATTACTCATATGATATTATTTGATGTGATTTCAGTTCTTGTTCTCTTCTTTCTCATGTTGTTGTTTATGGTTGTTCTTATGTACTAGATGAGTTTTATTTATTTAAATATTTTTTATTAATTATAGTTAATAAAATATTAATAAAAATATTTATTTAATTATATACAACAAAGGTTGGTACTTTTCATTTTAATTTAGATCTTTCAACAAAATTTTAGTTTAAAATTTAATAAAATATTATTATTTTGAATCATGTCATATTATTTATTATAATAAATTTTATTAAACTCTAAAAATTTTAGACACAATATCGTTTAAATAAATTCAAAAAAATGATATTTTATTAAATTTTAAACTAAAATTTTATTTTTTATGATTTAAATAAAATATAGAATCAAAACTACAATTCAGTTTGTAATAAATAAAAAAATATTTTTTTAATAGTTAAAGTTGAACTAATATAGTAAAACTAATAAAACAAAAATTTAATAATTTCTTTTATTTGAAGAAAAAAAAAGTATTTTTTATCCATTTATGTACATTATATAGTAAAGAAGATAAGTAAATATGGAAGTGAGTGGGACCCGCTTTTGTTGAGAAGAAGACAAAAGCAACATAGGTGGATGGATAGACTTAATAAGTATTTGGTCATTTTTCAGAAAAGATAAAAGATTGAACTATTTAAAAATAGTTTGTCTTGATTGTTGTGGAAAGAGTAGAATAATGTCATTTTTGTCGACAGAAAGTTTACTCAATTTTTATATTGGTATTGGTTAAAATGTTTTACTTATAATTTCGACAAATGGTAGATGCGATTTTTTGGTGTATTTATAGTTTTCTTGATTAATTGATTGGGAATTGGGATTGAAATTAGGCTTAATCTACTTTATAGTTTCTACTTTATTTATTGGTGTATTTATAGTTTCTACTTTATTTATTGTTGCTTTTCACGGTTACACCGTTTCAATCTACCCTTAATCTAACGCCATCTCTTTATTAACACCACCATTTATATCTATGTCACGGGATAAACCTTTTTCTAATGTATATATTATCATTAAGGGAAGATAAATAAATAAAATGTACATAAGATCTGTTTTGTTATGTGATTCTTTACAAAATTTAGGAGAGATGATATAACTGTATATAAATTAATTTAAGTGATTGATTAAATTTGAAGTAATAATGGGTACACTGAATATAGTATCAACTTGTACATATTTTAACAAGATAATCAATTATATGATTTTACAAAGAGAACAAAATGTAAAATAAGATAGTTTAATTAAAACATAAAATTAAAAGAAAAAAAATAACACCCGAAATTTGCATCCCTTTAACTGTATTATTATTAAAAAAAATATAATATAATATTAAATACTTTTTAGATATAAATTCTACTAACAA
>JBBPBT010000152.1:12061444-12082406 GCA_037974875.1 Cicer bijugum | reverse complement strand
TTAAATCACCGATCTTTAATAAATAAATAAAATATAACTTAAACTTTTTTAAAAGTGACGGTTGCAGAATTAATCTTCATGTTACCTGTTAAATCAACGTTAATCATTAATATATAATAAATAAAAAAACAATTAGTATAATATCAAACTTTTCTACGGTAATGATATTATTAAACTAAAAAGAAAAAAATATATGCATTACCAATATAAATCAAAGTTACATGAATTAATATCTAATAATAACCATGTATCTTTCTAATAACTTCATACCACCTTACTTTGATGGTATCACATAGAAAAATAGACAACATGATTTCAATTTTGACTGATTTCTGAAAAGTAACATTTTTTAATGTGTTGGCTCAAATCAAAATGCAGAACTGTGTGAATTAGAGTAATAAATTATTTTAACGGATAAAGTAAATACTATTAACAGGTATATTATATATATATATAATAAATTATAATCTTAATTATTAATTTATTCACTTTAATAAATTTAGAGAAGCTAAATCATTATGGTTGAATAAGTGGTGTACAAACCACTTGTGTGCTTCTGTGACTTGAAAGCTTTGGGTTGGGTTTAGTTTTTATCTCTTTTGTTATTCAATTTTCATTGTGTCTTGACTTTCTTTATTGATGTCTATTTGGGTACGTAATAGTTTGTTGAATGGATTGACTTTTCCTTTTAAGAAAAGAAAAAAATAGAGAATAAAGCATATTGAACCACCATGAATGATTAGATTTAAATTATACTATTGTTGTTGAACAGATTTAAATTATATTATTACTCAACTTTTTTTGAAAAAATTATTAATTGGCCTTGAAATTGTGGGTTACCTTGATTGATTTCATTGACTTTAATAATGATACTTATCATAATTTGATTATTTAGAAATCTGATGTGTCATCACGTCTAATTTCTAAACTTATAAATTTTATCTTATCTCGTCCTCCGAAAAATTAAAAGTAAACCCTCTTATTGTCTCTCTCACAAGTTTTGGTGGGTTGTGGTGCGCAGAGTTATATTAATATAACTAATTGTAAGAGTACTTAAAAATTTATAATTTAATCACTTAAAATAGATCATTGTGTTATTTCTATTAAAATTTTCATCATTAATAATTTTAAAAAATAATTTTTATTTATCTCATTTGTTCAGTATCATTATAATATAGTTTTAGAATATTGAACTAATAATAAATTATAATAGATATAAATATGTTTTCTAGTATTCATTTCTCGGATTACTCTAAAAAAAGTATCAAAATATTAATATATTTTCATATAATATATATATATATATATATATATTATTTGTTTATAGATGAGATGGTAAATATATCATTAATAACTCATATATAATTGTAAAGTAGCAAATTTATCTATAATTTTTTTTCTACAATTCAAAAGTTAAATAAAAATAAAGAAACATAACAAAAATATAATAGCCATAAATGAAACATCAAAAAAAGTATAATAGAAAAATAAAAAATAATAATAATACAAATTAATACTACGTCAAAGAATGTTATGTTTTTCAATTCAAGAATAATATTATAAACATACGTGCATTCTAATTTTTTCAATTTATTTTTTAGACTTGATGGTTACTTTAGAAAAATCTCGATTATGACAAAGATCACTACTATTATTGCTCTTAATCAATCTTATTTAGTCCGATGATCGTGAGCCTTCTTTACAACAAACAAAACTATTAGAATTAGTTGAGCCATCTTTTTTATTGTGGGCATAATGCTTCCTCACAGCAAATCAAACTATTTCACCTTAATTATCCCAAAATTTCTGAGTTGGGCGAGAACATGGCTTATGCTTTTGCACAACTTTATATTTGGTGGTGGCAGAAAATAAAATTTAAACCACTCATTTGCGCTTCCACGGTCTGTTCTTTGTGATTCAACGTTGGTAAAAATTATTTCTCCAAAAAACCAACTATGCCAGTTAGCATTCAACAACCCCTATTTAAATTATTTGCACAAGAATTCATGTAATATTCCTTTGAGTCAATTACCAAAACTTGTATAAAGGATTGATGCTCGCTATTAAAATTTAAGAAGATGAATATCAATTAGGTTTGACGAGTTGCAAGAATAACTTTTGTGGTAGAGTCACCATGTCCAAGAGTGATACATCGATTACGTTGGTTCATGGAAAATTGTTACTTTTGGGAAAGGATTTTGAGTTCTCATTTGTTTCTTTTGACGATTTGCAAAGTGTTCGAACAATTGGAACTTGAAATTTGAAACTTGACCTTCTTCGAGTTTTCTCTTGGACGAAAGATTTCAATCCGAATTTGGTAAAAAACACAGACTAAATTTTGGATTCATATTTGTAATATGCCTCACGAATCCTGGAGGCCAAAAATCATTTTCACAATTGCTTCAGGAATTGGCATCGCATTATCTCTGGATGAAAAAACGAACTCAAAAACTTTGAGACATTTCGCTCGAGTTTTGGTCGATTTGGATATGTTACAAGAGTCCAATTTTGGTCGATTTGGATATGTTACAAGAGTTAAACATGAATGGTATTATTTGTTTACATTAATTATGAAAAATTGTCATTATTTTGTGAATCATGCATGTAAGGTTATTGGGCATTCTAAAAACAATTGTGGAAAAAATTATACTGGTCATGGAATGACTCAATTTGTTGAGGATGTTGCAGCTGCAAAGAAGTTGGTAAAGAAGTATATTCCTAAAAATATTGTTGCTTTGGACAAGGTCGAAACTGAATGTACAGAGAAAAATATCTAGGCAATAGTACTCATCGTGTCCTCAATGTTGATCCAGGAGACACTGTTAAGACAAAATCTCAATTTAATGTTTTGATGAAAATAAACAAAAATTTAATTAAGAATTCTAATTATGATTCTAAGTGTTTTGGTATTTAACATGAGCATTTGAGTGTGTTAAAACAAGATAGGTATCTAACATAACAAATCAGATCTCATTAAAATCAAAGAAAGCAGTTCTAGAAAATGAAGATTGATCTTGAAGTAGTTCTGGAAAACAAAGATCGATCTTGACTTATTGTTGAGAAACAAAGAATGATCTTCGTTTATGGCAGAAACAAGAATAATCAGTTTCCTTGTGAAATATTGGATCCTGGAAACATTATTCATCTCATATCTTAATCTAGAATAAGAAATGATTAATTTAAGTCATATTTGTTCCAAAATTTTAAGAATCAAAGACATGCTTCTTTCAAAGTATAAAACAAAATCATTCTTCAAATAAGGCAAGGGCAAGTACAAAGCTACAAGCTGTAAAGTACACTACTAATTGTACCTTTCTAAATCTGCACACGTGACTGAAAAGTATGCATTCAACTCGGACAACTGACACAATCACAAAGTACAAGATAGTTCATCACAAACAAATTCGAAGAACAATCTTGGATCTCAAGAACAATCTTGGATATAGCTATGATCAATCTTACTTTTTGGCAGACTTTATCCAACAACTATTTCATGACAGCTGGCCCTATTTCAACGGTCATATGAACTGTCCCAAACTCTCTTGAAGTCTATAAATGCAACTTCAAGATGAAGAACAATACACAACTCAAAGTGCAAAGAAAAGCATCAATCATTTCAATCATACTCAAGCATCTCAATATCATTCTTAAAGCTTGCTGTCTTTAATCTTTGTGTTGTGTTAGAATCAATCACAACTGAGTTCTATTTACAGAATCTATTTCTCAAACAAGAATTGAGTAAATACCCAAATTCTAAACATTCTCAAATTCACCACTTTGTAACTCAAGGTTATTTTGTTAACATAATCTTGAGTGATTTGTAAAAATCCCTTTAATATTTTGAAAGGTAACTTGCTAAATCCTTTCTGAAATTGTAAGGTAAATCTGTGAAAAATCATTTCTAGGTAGAAAGGTAGAAACTGTGTCAAGATCAAGATTGATCCATGAAAACCAAGAACGATCTTGGTTGGAACACTTAGTGAAAAATCTCACGGTTGTGAGGACTGGACGTAACCCGAATTGGGTGAACCAAGATATATCCTTGTGTGATCTCTCTATCTCTATCTCTATTTATTTTATGCTTTACAATCAGATTTTATATTGATAAAATTGATATTGCTGTTTTTTGACTAACCAAGATCAATCTTGAGTTAAACTTTCAGTTTCAAACAGGAATTTTCTAAAAAGGGGCAATTATAATTCAAACCCCCTTCCTTATAATTGACATTGTTACTTCAAACACCACAATTTTTCAAGAATAATCTCTCTCTGATTAGGAAAAATTGATAAACTGTTGGAACTTTGTTGGGGGTATGCTGCAAATTATGAACAAGAAGATGATGAACTTGACGATGATGAAGGTTGCACAAATAAATTCCAAAGCGTGTGTATCACACTAAGCTTTAGGTTTGATTCGCCCCCACCAATCTATATATATTGGATGCAAATGGGTTAACCGGCGAATCCCCTTCAGGATACTTTGGAATCCTTGAAGTGAATTGCACATTCACATCAAGCATATCGATCAACGGTGTTTTACAGAATAAAGTTTCTTCGTTTACTCTCGTGCACTAGAGAAAAGAAGAAATGACTCCGAAATATTTTTGACTTATGTAACATGAATTTGTGTTGTTTTGTCTTGTATTTCCTTCTGTTATTTCTGCCTTTAAAATATCTCTATTTATAGAGATACTCATACCAATTGGTGAAAGAAAACAACTCTTCAACTCATACCAATTGGTGAAAGAAAACAACTCTTCAACTCATACTAATTGGTGAAAGATTGCAACTTTTGATAACTTAATAGATGCATTGGTTTGAGTTAAACCCAATCATTGCAACCACTTAATCAAGTGATACCTTCAATTATTTAATTTTGCTACATTAATATAGCTATTAGAAAAATCCAAATATATTTTGGAAATTTCCCTAACATAAACATCGTGGAAAAACTTGACTTAGACTCAATCAATTTTCGAAAATTATAAATTCCAAAGACTTTAAGAATTTGAGGTCCAACCTACATTGAGTCCTAAAAATGTAATTCATGAGGTCTTTGATTCCAACTTATCTAATCCAGCTAGTATTGATCATCTATAAGAAGATCATCAATATCTAGATATACTTACTATTATTTCTTGAAGTGATGCAATGTTACTGGAGAACAAAATTCAAAATCATCAAATCTCTTTTGATTTAGAAGTCAACTCAAATGCTATGATGTCGAGTAAGATACATTTCCATGTTATTGTTACTGATGATAATTTACATCATATAATTGCTCAAGATTTAAAAATATTGCAGAATTAAAAAAAAAAAATAGAGATGTTAACGAAATAAATCGTATAGATAACAAGAAGATAACACATTAGTTTGCAAAATCACTATATTGCGAATACATCACATTTTACGGAGGTGGTAATTTCTAAAGCAAGAAAAAAATATATTCAAAATGATATTATAATATATAATTTCTGTCAAAAAAATAAAAAAATAATTTGAGGAATTTTTTTTATGGGTTAGGTTTATGTCCCCAATTATTTTATTTTCTTTTTAAATAAATTTTTAACATAAAAAATTTCCAAATTTCCAAGCAACCTCAATGTCATCAAAAATCATATTTATCTTTGGCTTCCAATTTTCTTGCTTCTTGTTGCAAAAGTTCTCCATGTACATTTACATATTATCCTTACAACGAATATTTTTTGATTAAATTTGTATATAAAAAACATATATTTATAAAAGAAAATTTGTTTAATACATGAGCGAATCACTATAAATATATAGAACCAAATTTATTATATTTAAAAAAATAAAATTACAGATGGTGAAGACAAACTAAAAATCCATAATTATAATTTTTCATACGAATAAGAGTTTTAATAAAATGAGTTTTTGAGTAAGCATAAAATGAAGTAATGAAAAGAAGATAAAAATAAGTAAAATATCCACTTGTTAAGAAACTCAATGATCTATTGGATGAGTATGATAGGATAAAGCTATTATTATATATGATATGAAAGTTAGATAATAATATGATAAGATAGTAGTAAAATATATATATATTTTTTTTATTATGTTTAATGCATTCATAATATCAAATAAGATAACATTATTTTATCTTATTATATATTTAATACACACTCAATAACAACATAATAAAATATAAAAATAACTTAAAAAATGTATAAAAAAGGTATAAAAAAATTAATTGGAGGTAGCATGTGTCTTCTTTACATATAGGACACGCTTTATGTCCCTTAACACTATAACCCCTCAAGTTTTCATACGCAGGAAAATCATTGATGGTGCAAAATAACATTGCATGTATTTTAAAATAATCATAAGAATAACCATCAAACACTTCAACTCCTTCCTCCTAAAGAATTATCAAGTCTTCAATCAATGGACTTAGATAAACATCTATGTCATTTCCAGGTTGCCTTGGACCCGAAATCATTATAGATAACATAATTTATTTGCGCTTCATGCAAATTGAAGGAGGTAGATTATAGATAATTAAGAGAACAGGCCATGAACTATGGTTACTACTTAAGTTACCATATGGGTTCATTCCATCTATGGCAAGTCCAAATCTAAGATTTCTTGGCTCATTCCCGAATTCAGGATACAATTCATCAACTTTCTTCTATTGTAATGAATCAGCTGGATGACGAAGTTGTCCATCACGCTGTCTCTCATCAGCATGCCATCTAATATTCTTTGCATCATTGACATTAACGAATAATTGTTTGAACCTTGGAATTATTGGAAGATACCATAACACCTTTGTAGGAGGACCTGTTGTGCTTTCATCGCAATTGGAATCACCATCCTTCACTTTAGAGCGTGATAACCCACACACGCGACATTGGTTCAACTATTCAAACTTATTTCGGTATAGTATGCAATCATTAGGGCATGCATGTATTTTCTTATACTACATACCCATTGGACACAATACCTTTTTTGAATCATAATAACGGTTTGACAATATGTTATCTTCAGGAAGCATTTCTTTCAACAACTCAAGCAGTTCCGTGAAGTTTTTGTCTGTCCATCCATTTCTCGCTTTCAAATCTCAGCACCGCAGACAACTGTGTGAAGTTAGTGCATCCCAGATACAAAGCCTCTTCTTTGTTGTTGCACAAACTATCAAAAGCATGTGCACGCTAAAAAGACTCTTGTCCAATATCAAGAATCATGTCCTCAAGCTGATTGTCCATATCTTCACGAACTTCTTCTCTTTCTGATACATTTGTCATGTTTAACGAATCACCATGCCATATCCATTTTGTATAAGTTTGGCATATTCCATAACAAATAAGATGATTTCTTATTTCTTCAAACTGTAACCGATTTCCATTTAAACATTTAACAGAAGGACAATAAAACTTTCCTTCATTTTTGGGAAGTTTTTTTAAAGCAAATTCTAAAAATTCTTTCACACTTTTCTGATACACTTCACTTAAACGATTAATATTCATCCAACTACGATCCATAACTACATCTATTAAAATTAAATAACCGTAAAGATTAAGGTGAAAGATTAAAACTAAAACAATTTTATTATAAAGGAAATGTATAGTTTACTTTTTATTTATTGTCCTAAAGTGTCGTATTCATAATAGCTAAGAATAATCTAATAGTATATTATTATTTTCTTTTTTATTGTTATTATTTTGTGAATATCTAAGTACCTATGAAATTTACAACCACAAAAATAATTGAAATATTTTACATGGAAAACTTCCAATTAATTTACAACACAAAATAATTGAAATACTTTAAATGAGACACTTCCATTTGAAATAGTTCAAATATGATACACTTTTAAGTTATTAGTTTAATGAATTTCTTTTATGTATTTCAAAATTAATTAATTTTCCTATGCATCAATGATAAGAGCTATTACTTTAAGATTTAATAGATAACATACTATATTTGTAAAGTTTACACCTTATCTGTCTGTCTATCTAAAATGATATTGTTATGGTATATTTTTTAATTATTTTGCTGAAGAGTATCTTATATGCCTTTATACATAAAATGCTATTGTTATTGTATATTTTTTAATTGTTTTGTTAAAGAGTACCTTATCTGCCTTTCTATATAAAATGATATTGTTATTGTATAGTTTTTAATTGTTTCGTTAAAGAGTACCTTATCTGTCTTTCTACGTAGAATATTATTGTTATTATATATTTTTTAATTATTTTATTGAAGAGTGTTTTTCAGCCAAAAAATAAAAAGGCAAACTTAATTGATTTAGATTAAACAAAAGAGTGTGTGTCGTAACAACGTGTACATATAGGTTGCAATCCCTCCATTCTAAAACAAACTCACCATAAAAAAATTCATGTCTAATGTCTTTAATACATAAAATAAAATAATACGTTTATAAGTTTACACCTTACTATTTATGTTTTTCTCCCTATTATATCCACACACAAATTCTAAAAAATGAAATTTCTAAAAAATGAAATATGTAAAATATGTAATTTGACTTGAGAATCAAACCTGTCTTAATGAATTGATGAAGTGATGACGATAAAACGACAACGGTTGTAAAGTCGAATTCAAGTTGTAAGTGCTTCACGATATAGAGGTTATGGATAGAAAGAAGAGGTTTAAAGCACAGATGTTATGGGAGCTGGAAGATAAAACACTGAATACACGACATCTTTTATTTTTTTTTAACCTGAAGTCGGTTATCAATATAACCGTATTAGATGATATAAATATAAATAAGTTTTAAATATTTACAAAATTGTCACCGTCTCATTTTATAAGTTTTAAATATTTACAAAATTGTCACCGCCTCATTTTATTAAATGGTTTATCAATTAAACGAGCCACTTGGAGTATGATGGCACGTAAACGACTTAAATATGCTGAATTAAAAACTCAATTTTCTACTAGTACCATAAAGAACTATATATTATCAAAATTAAATTGAAATTAAATCAAAATAAAACTGTTATATACATGTGTAACACTAAAATAACCACTAAAACAATATAATGTGAAAAATAAAATTGTACCAAATTGAAATTATATCAAAGTAAAATTTTCATATACATAATTAGTATTAAAATAACTATAAAACAGCAAACACAAGACTTAATAAATATGTAAATCAGTCAATCAGCATCGTTACAACCTCAAATATATGCAAACGATTGTCTAACATATTATTCTGTTTACTATAGCAAAATTCTCTCGGCTAATATCTTCATTTTTTTTAACTCATTCATACTATATAATTTGAGGCTTCAGCCAACTTTTTCGAGTTTTTTTCAAACCAATTCCTAAGAGTCTTTCCTAACTCATATATACTATTAGCAATTATATTTACTTATGTATATCTTTTCTTTTATTGAACTTCGTATTTCTTTTCCTTTATTGAACTTCTATATGTATGTGGCCAACCTTTTTTCTAGATTGTAATTGATTAATAGATTTTTCTTCATCAATCTTCTCATTATTTTATTCTTCGTCTTCTTTATCTATGTCCTCTGTATTATCAGCAGGGGAGCAAACTCTTGAATAAAACCAATAGCCATTACAAAATAAAAACTCATGTGTCTAAATCCTTTTAGAAATTAATCAAATCACTATCTAAACTAATATTTAAATAATCAACTCGTGTGTCTAACAAGCCATTCACTTTATGTTTTTGTTGCTAAATTTTTTCTCCAAGAAGACTATGCATCACTTCCCTCAATTGTATTAATAGGAGCAACATATGCGATATCTTCACTATGAAGATGTGCTTTCATATCTACATCTAAATGTTCTTCCATTGAATCCGTAATTATTTCTCTACAAATAAAATTGTGTAACAAACAAAAGTCATTTATATTTTGAATTCTAGTTGGGTAGAAAGAGTGACTCATATGCATAATCCAACCCACTTTTAGCAATATAACAATTTCCTCTATCACATTTCTTATCATAGAGTCTTTCATATTAAACGGTGCTTACTTGTATGATGGTGTATATCCAGATGTTCACTCATAACTATATCCAACTTGTGTGAAAAATATCTATAAGATAATAGTAATTTATAATAAAATATAATTGTCAAATAGTAATATTTTTTTTATTAATAATTTTTTTTTATCTCACACGATTACTCTAACTTGTTGAAATATTTAAATCATTACTTGAAATATCATTGAGTCTGACGTTGATCTTTCTCATCCAGACAACACATAACAAAATTAGACTTCTTATTGATCCAATTTTTTTAATCTAATACTCCTTATTAATCCAATTTTTTTAATCTAATACTCCTTCAAAATCTAACGACAAAATAATTAACCGCCATGACAGTTACACTTGTATTTTCAACCAAATATCACAAGATAAAAAAAAAAAATCAATGGTGAATTCAAAGAAAAGAAAATATTTATATATATATGTGAAGTGATATACAAATTTGAATGAATACAAGAGAGGAACTCGCCCTAAACGCTAATTAACCCGAATCCCGTATACAACAAAGAAAGGCCATACATAAATTATACCAAATGACCAAAATACCCCCACCCATCCCATTTAGTTTTACAATTACAATTTAGTAATAACAGAACCACAACCACGAAAGAAAATTAAGCTTTAATTCAATGCAGAACCTACCTACTGTCATGTCATACATACAAACAAATATATAGTTATATATGCACTTGTTGGATCAACAGTTCCTCTTTTTTTTCTTCATATATATGTAAAACGTGATGTTAATTAATCAATGATCATGCTTTCTTCCTGGCCATTGCTTGATGGTGAGGGTTTCCATCAAACAACTCATCAATGTAATTCTCTATATCCTCAGCTTGAAACTTAATATACTTCTCTGTTTGTCTACCTGGGTCCAAATACTGTGAAAACCTTCCCAAAAATGACCTGTAAGCAGGAATAACAAGTGCTGATATTGAAACTCTAAGCTCAGATTGAAGTTGTTCATCACTCACAACCCATGTACTCTGTGTCTTGTGTATCTCTTCAAACGATGCATTGAAGCTCTTGAACCTCTCCTTCAGTGCTGGCTTCGGCACCTTCCCATTGTCATTCAAACCTTTAGGACTTAAATAACTCAATATCTTGCCCCATGTTTCTATTTGATAATTTTTGTGGTAAGTTCTCAGCTCGGTTGATCTTTTACGACACCACGTTTCTCCCATCACTTCATATATTTCAGATGAACCTTTTATTTTTTGAACAATGTATCTTCCATTGTTCATCATGAAGATGCAACTTAGTGCTACTTCTTTGTATAACTTTGCTTTTCCTTCAAGATTCGTGTCAAGCAACTCCATCACACGTGTCAACTGCGCTGCAAATGGTGATGTGTTTTCCTTCTCATTCGATGATCTTTGATTTTCGTTTTGATTCTGTCCAGCGTAGTGAGGCCTACTAGTTGAATCTGCTCGTTCAATTTTCGAATGATCTTTGAAAACTTCTTCCAATATGTCTTTATACTCACACGCGAGTCTCAGGTAGTTCATTATGTAACGAGTTAGAGGGTGAACGGCACCACCGGACACCGGTGTTTTACCGTTGTCTGATTTGATCGAGTTTTCGAGTTCACAAAATATCAAAACTGCAACCTCGCCGAGCCTATTCTTCGCCGACGTCATTTCAGCTTTGACTTCATCGACAATCTCCTCCGGGAAGAGATTCTCGAGATTAGGAATAGTGTCTCTCAAAGTCTCGTACATATCGAGAAGCTTGAAAAGCTTCTCGGCGGCGCGTTTAGTCATCGCGACGCTCTCGGCAAAGTTGAGAAGCTGAAAAGCAATGACGCGCGTGAGATTGGTGTAGAGCGTGTCGGCCACCGTTGGATGTTCGGCGAAAATTAACCCGGCGAGTTTTCGTTCGCCAGGGAACCACACGTTGGCACATTCTTTGAAAGTGTTGATCCATGTTGGAATCTCTCTCTCCAAAGACTCCCATTGCATTTTTTGAACCTCGTCCATGCTTATCCTTTCGTACCCAAGCTTGTGCAAACCGTCTCCGAAAGCGTACTTTCTTGAAACGGCGTACACGTGGCAGCACTCTGATTCGTAACCGCCTAACAACATCTCCCGCGCTATTTTGTTTAAATTTGTAACGGCCTCTTCCGTAAAACCCGGGAAATCCATAACCGTCTCTGCTGGTTCAGCATCTGATGGCTCTGCTGCCGCCACGTGTTTCCCTTTCGGGTCATGGTTGGTTTCTGATTTGTTTTGGATTCTAGATTCTTCCATTAACAAACGAAACTCCTCTTCCAAATACGACATAGCCCGTTGTTGAATCACGCCGATTCGGTTCAACAATATTGAATTTGAATTCTTGTTTTCTTTCTTCTCTTCTTTTTCGTCTTCATTATCATTATCTTCATTTCCTCTTTCTATTATTGTAATCAACAATTTCATCAGCTTTGTTACACGATTCACACCTTCCAAAAACAATGAATCTTCCTCCATGGATTCACCCCACTTTGTTTCACTGCCATCATACTTTGCAATTTTCTGTTCTACCAAATCCAAAAACTTGTCAACGAATTCAGGAATTTTCTCTTCATTGTTATGATTGTTCTCTTCAAGGAATCGATCAATATCTTCTGAAACCTTCTCCAAGTTAGGAGGAGGAATTTTTGTTTCCGTTTCAGGTTCCGCTTCCTGCGGAACCTCATCGGCTACTTCTGCATCCTCCTCCTTCTTCTCCTCCTCCTCCTTCGCTTCTGGCTCTCCCTGAACAAGATCATCATCAACCTTTTCAGTTTCGCCATCCGGTTTAGCATCAACTTTGTCTTCATTTTCTAGCAACGGCGAATGAGGGGTGTTGTCGGCATTGTTGTCATCCTCGTCTTTGCGAGGGAAACTGTTTGAATTTTCATCAAGGTTCTTCTCCATTGTGGATGTTGTGACTACTAAGAATATGGTTTCCCAACTCAGAGAAAACAAAAAGGCACAAAATGCGTTTCAGAATGATAAATGCCGAGACAACATGGAGAATTATTCGCTTTGTTTTTCTTTTACTATTTTTTATTATTTGTTTTCTTCCTGTCTTCTATTTTTGTTTCTATGGTTATTATTATCTATTAATTTTCCTCTAATCTTTTTTAGTAATAGTTTTAGAGGTTGGGATTCAACTTGTCGTTAATTTTTTTTGAAAATGTAGAGAAAAAGAGAGAAACGAACGGACAAAAAGTAGGTGAGCTACCCATAAAAATAAGTTAATTACAAAATTAGCATGGAGAAAAATCTATTAAGAGACTAGTTGACCGTTGACCTTGCTTCCTATTTAGACACACTAAGATTCTATTTGCCTACAATATTTCCTTAAAACTAGTTAAATATCAATTGTGTAACTTCATCTTTTTATAAAACAAGTAAAATAACCGTAAAAAAAATGTTTAAATTTTTGCTAACATAAGACTTGTTTGCTGATAAGAGAAATATACTTGTAATAGGTAGTATAACTATGTATTGTAAAAATAACTATGTAATATTGCTAAATTATTTGGTAGTTTGGAATTAATTAAGTTTTACAACCTTCGATCTATATTCAGTGAAGTGATTTTTTTAAATAAAAAAAGCCTGGTACTTTGACAAATGAAAGAGTTTTGGCATAGTTGTTTTTTAATTCGGAATTGAACGATCTCTTTATATGAATTGACAAATTTGTAAACGTGTGTTTTACGAAACACAATTTTATAAAAAAAAAATCATTGTTTCATTATCTATGAGGATTCTTTATTTTTTTCTAAAGCAATATTAAACAATTTTGATTCTTACCAGTAAGTTCATTTACACGTGGCTAATAGAAATATAGTTGATGTATAATCTTTCTTTACTATTAAATCATTCGTAGTAACGTTTTACTTATTAATATAACATTATTTTGTAAAAAAATAAATAAAATAGAGCCATATATATTATAGTATGTTTTTGGATTACAAATAAGGGAAAATTAAAATAGTTAATATAAATGGATTTAATTTAGTGGCTATGCTTCGTACTAAAAAAGTTTAATTTGACTAAATCAACAACAACACCAGTCTCTCTTTCCCTTAGACCATTACACACAGATTAAAAAAGAATGATAGAAGAAAATGAAAGGAACTTAGAGAGAAAAGAGAGCAAGGACGAGAAAGAGAAAAAAAAAAAAGAAAAGAATGAGAGAAAAGAAAAAATTTGCCAAATCAAGAAACATAAAAAAGGAAGACTGCACATTTTTATTGCTAGGAATAACATTGAATATAGTAAAATATAATAGAGTAGAATTAAATTTCTTTGATGACATAAAAATATGCTCTCTTGATGTATTTGAGATTAATGACTTTGAATTTCATTCTTGCTAGAATGATGTTGTTTTTTGAAGTATGGTGTGTCATTACTTCCTTTTTAATTTGATATTTTGACGTGTCCATAATTTGTACCAACTTTGTTTGAGAAATTTATTATGAAATTAGTGTGATTGAATTGGATGTTGTCAGCTTCAAGTTCACAAGATATGTATGTGATGTTTTTGTCATAATTTTTTCTCAAGACTTCATTTTTGAGTGGTTGTTGATTGTTGATTTTATTGATAGTAGACTCAATTACCTTCAATTTGAAGATAAATTTTGTTGTATTTAATTGTATATTAATGTTTAAAATTTAGTTACCGGTTAGATCAAAGTTATTCTTGACTAGACAATATTTAAAATTAAAATTTATTTTTATTAACTTATCCAACCATTTAATTAAAAACTTAAAATTAATTAATTAATTAATAAACAAATTAAATAATAAAAAACTAAATAATCTTCATCTTGAACTCCAAATCTTTAACTCAATTTCTTCTCCTTCAAATCTTTAATCTAAAGTGTTGTATTAACCATCTTTAATATTGAATTATTTCAATGCTCGAGTTATATTCTAGACATTTATCTTATAGTATTACAACTAACATATTTGAATCTATAATATGAATGAGTTCCGAGATGCAGCAATGACTTTGATGGACCTTGTTGTTAGGTTCCGAGATGCATTGATATCACTTGATGATATGAATGAGTTATTTTCAGACTTGTCTCGAGAAGAGATAGCTTACAATTTATATATGTGATCGTTCTCATCTTCCAAGGTTGTGCTTGGTTGGAGCGCTATCTTTAAACGTGATGTCCATTTGTCATTCAAAGCAAAGCAGAGAAACTAAAGTAAAGTAATGAAAACAGAGCAGAAAAATAGAATAACACAACCAATTTATCTTTATTCACCGCTAACACGACAACTACATCCAGTCTCTTCAACATGAAGGATTCAATCTATTAATTCACCATTAAATCATACTTCCACTAAACATCTATCAGTCAAGCTAACTGTGTTTCAGTCTTCTCAACCTTTTAGCTTAGTACAATCAAGTTGTTGAGGGATGTAGCCACTACTGGGTTAGGTTACAAAAAAAAAATAGATTTAGGTTTTCTAAGAAGAAACTCTCACAAGATGATGTCTACAAAGTTATACTCTCATAACTTTTTCTCAACCCTAGGTAAAACAAATATTAAGAATAAGAGTGCAAAGACAATTGTATTATGCTTATTGCAGTGTGTTATTTCTTGTATTTTCTATGTAAGGATTGCATGTCCTTTAATAAAGATCTTTAGGGTTTCTAGTCGTTGTCGTGATTATCAGAAATCATCATATATCATGAAGTTTCGTATCAAATCTTTTGAGATTGATTGACCATTGCAAACTTGTCAAAAATAATTCTTGTAATTGATTATGTGTATCTTGGTATGAAGACATAAGGAGCAAAGGATACGAAGATTAGAGCATATCTCATAGACCTTCATAAAAATAATGTATTCAGGACATTTGTTTATTAGAGGATACACATAAACTTTGTCTTCTTCAGAGCATTGACTTTTATCATAACATTGACTTTCATTAGAGCATGCACTATTAACCAGAGTTAGAGAATCAAATGCTTCATACAATTATGGGAGGTAGATAATCAATTGCTTTTCAAGATTATCAGAGATAGGTGATCAAATTCTTGTTGTAGTCATTAAATGCAGACGAATTAAAGCATTTGATTGTATTTACTTCAATTACTAGAAGCATGTTGACCAAAATTAACATAAGAAATTAGAAGTAGAGTCTTAGTATTCCTTTATCTTGGTCTAATCATCAGTGGATACAACGTAAGATCGTACAAAAATTACTTGATTTGGAAACTACAAACTTAATTAGAACGTTAATGCTTTAAATTGTTTTCACAAAATGATTTTTGTTATCTTCAAATAAATTTGGATATAACATCCTAATCTCAACCAAACTCCAATACTCATTCGATTGAAAGAGATTTTTCGTGAGCATTGCCCAATGGCCATAGTGACCATTGAACCTCAGGATCGTGAGTTGTGAACAAATACCTTTAATTATGCCATGCTGATGATGATGATTCTGTTGGAAAACTATGACTTTTTTTTTATTAACAACAAGAGAATTAAGATCAAATCCAACTAGTTCGACATAATTCTCATATTAATCATGCAATCATTCATACAACTCACACACAGCGGAAGTTTAAAATCACATACAAAATTATCAAGAAGCATACAAGAATAAGCAGGTAAACAATGCTGAAAATTAAAGAGAAGGGATAGGAAAGATTGCACCGCGATATATCCTGGTTCAGCCGTTAATCCAACGGCCTACATCCAGTCCCAAAATCACAATGTGATTTCAGCCTTTTACTATAGAATGAATTCGAGTACTTTTACAGATTTTCAGTCTTCTACACGACCTATCAATCTAACTCCCTTCACTCTTATCTTGTCACCCATTTGATCCTTGTAGTTTATCCCCAAACTCACACAAGATCAAAGTAGACTTCCTCTTGATGATACCACACCAACAAGGATGGCCACCAGTTTCCAAACTGGATTTGTTACAGCATCAATTACAAAGAATTTTCTTTTACATGAACAAAGAAGAGAAGTATCAAGAAATGTGTTCAATCACTCTAGCATCACACAAAAGATTTGATTTGTCAATGAATATTTTTGTGTGTTAAGAAACTTTTCTTTCAAAGTGTTTTCAGAGATATGCAAAATTGAGAGCAAGAGATTCTGAAAAAATTGTGAAAAGTTTTATGCAAGAGTTGTGTTTTTAAAATGATTTGAAGCATCTTATATATATCCAAGGAAAACACCAGGACAGTCGATTGCCCAATCGAATTTATAAGGATATAATCGATTGCTGCATCGAGTGTCGTATTTTCTGTGTTTCTGGAAACTTGAAATATATAAGCTTCACTTGATTGGACAATCGATTGATTCAATTTCTGAATCAGACCTGATGCTATAATTTCCTTTCAATCGAGTGAGCAATCGAGTTGTCCAAAACTGGGTGCTCACTGTGACTTGAGAAATAGCATCACTCGATTGGTCAATCGAGTGTCGTGATCAAAGTGATTCAGACCTGATGCTATGATTTCCTTTCAATCGAGTGAGCAATCGAGTTGGCCAAAACTGGGTGCTCACTGTAACTTGAAAAATAGCATCAATCGATATGTCAATCGAGTATCGTGGTCAAAGTGACTCAGATACTGTAAACAATCGAGTTACCAGTCGAGTGGACAATCGAGTGGTCAATCGAGTGGGCACAAACTGAGTGTTCTCTGTAACTTAAACTTCAGCGTCAATCGAATTGTCAATCCATTGTGCAATCGAGTTGACAATCGAGTGATCTTGTTACAGACCTCAGTTATTTTTAACAGTTTATGTGTCATTCGATTGATGAACCATTAAATCGATTGTTCAGTCGATTGTTTCAGAGTGGAGTTTCATAACACATGAATGAATGATAAAAGTTCATTGGCAATGACTTGTGTGAGACTCTAGTGATTTGTTTACTCAACTTGATACTTAGACACCTAATACCACTATACAAAATGCATCTTCCTCAAGTGCATCCTCCAACTTTGGTTGATTCCTTGAGTTGCAAGCTAGTGTTCCATGTGTGTGGTGTCTTCATGTTTGCCTGAAATGTTTCTTAATTCAAAACATTAGATAAAGCAAATATTTCATGTGCACTGTATGTTTGGGACTTAAATCAAAAACTAGATTAGGGAAGCTTATGACTTACAGATTCACGAATCTTATCCGAATTATCACTTTCGTAGGGATCACCACTTGAATTTACTCTTGCATGTACTTCAAGACAAACTGCAGTGTGCTTGATCAAGCCTCCAACCTGATGCCACTTGTAAGGATTGAAGAGTGAAACTTGTTTTTGGCAAAAACTAATTTATTCCATATGATCAATGAACGTATGAAGCTGATTACAATGAATGAAATGACTAACAAACTAATCCTCAGTTATAACAGAAAATAAACACTAAATACTAACTAACTTCATGTACAAGCTACCTTAACTATCTAAACAACCAACATATTTCTAATTAAACTTGAGAAAATAAATTAAATAGTTTAAAGGGAATTGATAAAAAAATATTTAAGAAGGTAATTAAGATAACATGGTAAACTTCGACAAAAATAAACATGCAAAATACTTCGAGTTTGATTACATGGCTTGGTTTGAGGAGGTTCAAAGGCTTCGATTGTGTTTGTAAAAGGAGATCTCTAACTATCACTAAGATTGAGTTGGACACCAACTTCAATTTTTCAATTCAAGATTATTCGAGGAAGAAAGCATATGATAATGACGATATTTTATGGGTTCATGAAAGCTAAATACCACTTTCATGTACATACATCACTTATCTTCATTCTTTTTACATCTAGAATCTGCAAGATTTTAGAGAAATGTCCATTGGTTCTATACACGGATACACCACAATACACAACAATCATAACTAGTACATATTTTGGATGGTTTGAAGAAATTTCAGTGGCATCAATTTTATTGAACTTCTAGTGTATTGTTTAACAAAATCACAGCAGCATATTTTGATTTTGACAAACTCACTGTTGATTCAAACATATGACAATTGTTTTAGATAGAATATTCAGTTACTTACACACTTTGGAAGACAACAAAATGAGACAAAAGAGAGTTTAAAAAGAAAACTTTAAATATATATTGGCACATGACTTACTAACCATAACTAACAACATAATCACTTACGATAACAAGCAAACAACTGACTTAACTGTCCTCCATATTTTTAAATTGCAGTTCGCAATAGCTATTACAGTCACAATATTGCAGATTTTGAAGTTTTCGCAACTGGCATAACAGTCGAAATTTAGGCCACATCAACCGCTTTTTTATACAATGTAAAGGTTTGCAGCACAACCTCTTAGATTTGAAATTACATCACAACACAAATCTGTAGAATAATCTACTTATTCCATTCAATATTTAAAACAAAAATGGGATAATAGCCTTAACATTCTTAGGGAAATCTTCAAACTTAGAAAGATACCATCTCCTAGTTGCATAACTCCTACCTAACAAATAGAAAGTAGTGCCTATAGTGAAAGATAATGCATACAATGTTTGAGAAATGAATGAAAATCCATAAAACTCAATAATCTCAAAAAGATAGTGAGGACATATCACAAACCCAAACAAGCCACCTTTAGGAATCTTGTATTCCTTTTCACCTTTTCCTCTCAATTTGGACAAAAGGTAATGATGATAGAAGTTGCCAATGACTCCAACAACAAACAACACAATTCCAGGATATAATAGATTGATTTGTGGTTCAGGAAGATCCAATGTGAGGTGTTGACTATAAATCATAGTTGCAGCTGACAGAAAATAACTCAGAGTGATGGGAATTGCTGAATCAAGAGCCATAGAACCACTATATTTGTGGACAAACAAAACCTAAATAGTAAAGTAGAAACATTATTTTTCAATTAGATGAAAATCAAAGAACAATAAAACAGTAAGAATCACTCATACTCAAATTGAGACTAATGTGTGTAAATGTTACCTCAATGAGTCGCTTGAAGAAGTGAAATGTGACAGAAGATTGAAGAATTGTGGATCTGAAACTTTGATGAGGAAAAATCAAAAACGACGCCGCACCAGCAAGAAAAGCAGGAGTATACAACAAAAGCATACCAGTTTTGCTTGACAATTTCATATCTTTTTTACCAGTGGCATTTTTGTTATTATTACTATTGGCGTTCCAGAATTTGGAATAACTTAAGTGCTTCCCTCTAACCTCGCCGAAACCTGCGTTTGCGAGTGAAACAAAGCTTATCACCGACATTGTGGTGACGAATAGCGAAGGTGGGGGTGGGAATAAGAAATTCAACATTGTAGTTATCGTCATTCGTTTATTTTGAGTGTTTGATCTACGCCGAATAAAAAGTATTTTGAGTGAGAGCAAGAAGAACGGTGATATATAATATACGCATTTTTGGGTGTAAAGAATGATGATATACGTGGAAACGTACAAACCACATTATTTATTTATTTATTTATTTAGATACACAAAATGTCTGTGTAAATGCAATGTATCCGACACCCTGCGGTTTGAGGGAAGTGTTTGGTGATTTAATCAAATATGAGATGATTAAAATTCTATTGGTATTTTGTTTTTTCTATTTGAAGTTTTATTCTATAGTCGATGGAACTATAAAAACAGTACTTTATTTAATTATTTTTATATAAACTTGAAATATAATAAAATATAAATATAAAAATAATTTATAAAATATAATTTAAAATATAAATTTAATTGAATTTAAATATAAGAATAATTAATATTAAACTTAAAAATAAAATATTAATAATTAATTTAATTTTTTTATGATTTTATTATAAGAATAGTTGTCTTTTTTATATAATTTAATAAATTAGTATTTAAAATTATAAAAATATAATAATTAATTAAAATTTTAAAATAAATATAATTTATTTACAAGAGTATTTTTTTATTATTTATATATAATATATATCATATTTTTATTTACATTCTAACAAATAAAATAAAATTATTT
>JBBPBT010000152.1:12034710-12051642 GCA_037974875.1 Cicer bijugum | reverse complement strand
CCTTCTGTTATTTTTTGAAAAAACTTGTTTCTTTTTTTCAAACTACATTTACTTGGATCTATCAAATTATATCACTTTTTAAAGAATTACTAATTAAAAAAAAAAAAGAATTAATTCAAATTTAACCCTACCGAACCACGTCAAACCGCAAACACATTTAACTAAAACTATATATGATTAATTTAGTTTGAAAAATAAAAAAACTAGATATGATTAATGCGATCTTTAAAACAAAAACAAAAACTATATATTCAATATTTTCAATATGAAAATGTGAAACTTTAAATATCAAGTATTATCTCAAATAAAAAAAATAAAAAAAAAGTATTACCTCAAAGATTCTTTTGAAGTAATGAAGAGTCAAAGCACAACGAAGGATTGTAGATCTAAAACCTTCATTAGGAAAGATCCAAAACGACGCCGTGGCTGCTAGAAAAGCAGGACTATACAACAACATACCAACCTTACTTGAAAACTTGATTTGTTTTTTACTATTGTTGTTGTTGTTATTATTAACATTCCAGAATTTGGAATAGTTCAAGTGTTTTCCTCTAACTTCCGACAAACCATAATTTGCAAGTGCTACAAAGCTTATAACCGACATGGCTATGACAAATATAGAAGGTGGTGGTGGAAACATGAAATTCAACAACAAAGACATAACCATGGTTTTTGTTTTGGCTACTACTTCCCCTGTTTTCTTTGATTTAAATAATAGATATGAAGAAAAAAGTATGCAATTTAGAATATATACTAATACTAAATTAATACTAATACTAAAACAGTAATCATAAATAATTTTAGTGGGGACAAGAAACTGGCACAATGATACACCATATATGCTAAATTGATATATCAACTTTCCCTTATAGCCAATCATACATGATCTATTATTTTCTTTTTCATACACACACTTACAAAAGAATACATTTTAATATGGATTTTGTCTAAGTCATTAAGATTAATGATACTCTTCGAAAATAAATATTAAAATTTTACTTGGATTTTACGTAAAAATTTGTGATCGGTTTTATTAATGTTAGTTAGACAAATTGAATATAAAGATATATATTTATTTTTTATTATTTTTATTAAATTCTCTGAATTGTTAAGACGAAGTAGATATTATCATCTATCATTATTAAAATTTTAAATGATCTTTAAACATTATTCTCCAGTAGACCACTTATAAAAGATTGATTAGAGTGGATTGGCAGCACCTTAAGCAAAGCTTTTGAAAAAGTGGTACCGAAAGCAGACGACGATCAAGATGGGTTTTGATAAAGATAAACAAACTAAGCATTCACGTGAAAAAAAAAAAATCTTATTCTACCATGCAACTTCTTTTGTAGAACATTTTCTCTTTATTTTTAAATTAAATACATATAGGTTAAATATATTTTTCTTTAGATAAAATTCTAATCTTACATAAATTTCCGTTGAGTTTTAGTTCTCAAAATAATTTTCGTCTAACATTTTTAATCTCTAATGTTAACATGCTACATGTATATGGCTATTAGAAATTTATCTAGCAAGTGTCACGTAGAGGTTTGTAGTGACATGACATTTTTAATTTAAAAAAATATTCATAAAATAAATTATAATTAATATTTAATTTTAAGTTTTTAATTTGGAATTTTAAGATTGTGGTGAGAATGTGAGAAGAGTGAAATATATAAGAGAGTGTGAGAAGAGAAAAAGAGTGAAATATATAAGAGAGTGTGAGAAGAGAAAAAGAGTACTACAAAAAATATTTGCGTGTCTTGGACTCCATGAAATGGAAATTTTATAAATTTTTGCACCTAACAATTTGAAGTTTACAATGTTGAGTTTTCTTACATAGGAAACCATATGTCTACCACATCTCATTTTTTATACCATGAAATTTTATTTGATTGTCTACAGAAGGCCCAAGATAAAAAAAATAAAAAAATAAAAAAATAAAAAAACAAACGAATTCTTATGGAGTTCTCTTATCTAATATTGCTAAATAAATGGGATAGTTGTTTCTATAAATAAAAAATGTCACAACCTTTAGAATTGCTATCTTAAAGAGAAATTTAGTGTTCTATATGAAGAACTATGATTTGTTGAACTTGGTTTATCTACTACCATTAAAATTGGAAAAATCAAACAAGAACCAACTCAGTTAGAGAAGTCCGTTGTAACGGTTAAATTCGGTCGTGGAAAAAGAAGCATAGCAAAACACATATTGTATTTGATCCTCCTTACCATGAACAAAATCATTACCCAACGTATTAAACTCACATTTTGTATCATGGAAAACATATGATATCTCTTAGTTTTAGTTTTTATAGTACTTCAATTTTGTCCGATCAATTAAAAATAACTCTAAAAATATATATAATAATATGTTTAATAAATATTTTATAATTATTATAAAAAATTTAAAAAAAATCATCATTTTATAAATGTGATTCAAATTTAAGTATATATCAGAAAAAAAAACTATAAAACAAAAAAAGAAGAAAAAATTGTGAATTACAACAACACAACTCTACTGGAAAAGAACTTTCATTTTAATTTTATTGTACTATTTAACTTCATTTTATTTTATTGTTTTTTACTTTATTTTCCTGTTTTTCATTTATTCTGCTAATTTCATTTTATTTGGTATTTGGTTTGCCATTTCATATTATTTTAGTGTTTTTCATTTTATTTTCGTCTCTTTCATTTGATCTGACAATTTCATTTTATTTGGTGTGCCAACACACATCAACACACTGACAACAACCAACACACACTTGTCTTTCTTTTCTAGTCATCACACACCAACACACATCTTCATTTTCTTTGCATCTTGTTTCACTCTTTCTGTTATTTTATCTTCTTTGCCATATTAACATCTCTATTACAAACATCCTAACAACCAGTTCGTTGATTGTAATAGTCACTTAATAAAAAAGGTAGAAGTTGTTTTTTCCTTAATAATTATACATTGCTTAATTTTTTTTATAAAACAATACAAAATACAGTTAAAATTTGTTGCAAAACAATACAAAATCCAGAGCTTAAATTTATCTAATGAACTGAAATATTCATCATTTTACCTATAAATTAAGACAAAAAAAATCAAGAAAATAGGAGGATTTTTTTTTAAAAAAAATCTAAGACTAAAAAAGAGAAGAAGGAAGCAAACCAGAGTAGTAGTAAAATTGTTGAGAATCCTAAACCCATAAAAAAACAAACATAAACAAATAAAAACCCCATAAAAAATGAGCCGAAACAAATAGAAGAGGTAATATATTTTATTTTCCTTCTTTTATGTTATTGAAGTAACACCGTTGATTTACAAGAAAGGGGGGTTTGAATTGTAAATGTGCCTTTTAAAAATTCCACACAAAGATTTATCCTGGTTCACCCAACGTGGGTTACGTCCAGTCCTCACACTGTGAGATTTTCCACTAAGTGTTTAAAACGAAGAACCTTCTTAATCTTACAACACCTAGAATAGATCAACCTTGATCTATTTCCACTTCAATTACTTTCCACCCAGAAAGCAATAACAACACCTATCTAACCTTGATAGGAAGCAATCTTAAACAAACTATAAAGAAACTCTTATAGTTTGAGTTTTTACAAATGATTGATTTTGACAGAATCTGATATTGCTCAACTCTTGTTTGAGAATAGATTCTTTACAGAGTATCTAATAATAATTTCGCAGCTGATATATGAATGTGCAGCAGTGGCTGTTTTGCGAATTGCAGAAAATGATATTGCCTCTGTTTTGTAGAATTTCAAGCTTAAGTATGATTGTATATTGTTGATTACTTAGCACTTCAATTTCTTCCTTTCTTCATGATTGAGGCCTGCTATTTATAGGCTGGAAATGCACAGGATAAGCATGAAAGAGCTGTTGGAGAGGCCATGCTTTTCCTGGATTTAAGGCAGTACTTGAATAGACATTTCATGCTATGACATAGCCTTTTTTTACTTTTGGATTTAGCATTTAAAGCCGTGTTGTACTTTTCTGACATAACCCTTGATGTTTCTTCATTGTTCTTGGATGATACATTCTCCATCTTGAGTCTTGAGTGCAGCTGGAGAAGATTATGATCGAATTGCAGACTGAAACAGAGAATGCAAGGCTGTTGTTGATGTGCAGAAAAACGGAGAACGTTCTGGGTTTTTGAGTGAACGTTCTTGAGCTTAAATAATCATTCTGGAGCTCCCGTTTTGATCAACCTGGATTTCTTTTGTGATTTCCTTGTCATATGTCATGATTGAGTGGGCTTTGTTGACTTTTGAATTTTTGGAATTCTTTAGGTCATCATGACTTTTGTCCATCTTTGGGCCCTTTTAATTTTGTGATTAAACAGCCTTTTTGAGCTTGGATGAATCCTACTTGTTCCTTGCCATGTACTTATTAGATATGAACAAATTTCCAGGACAGATTCTTTGTTAACGAGGTAGATAAACTTTGAACAACATGCTGTGATGAACTTTTTTGAGGCTGGATCTCTTTCTCTGTTTTAGTGTTCTTGTTGTTGTTTTCTTTGCTTTGCTTGATTAAATTCACTCAAAAGCACAAGTTAAATTAACATAACATTTAGAATCATAATTAACATTCTTAATTAACTTTTTGTTTGTTTTCATCAAAACATTAAATTGAGATTTTGTCTCAACAGTTATAACCCTTTTTTATTCCCTTATGCATTTCCCCACTTCTCACTACAAGAAAACATGAATTTTGTGAGGGTCAAAAGCCCTCACAAAGGGAAAAAAACAGCCACAAAGGTGGATTTTGTGAGGGCTTTTGGCAGCCACAAAGAAACTGGTCATAAAATTTTGTGAGGGCTTTTGCAGCCACAAAGTGCCTGAAACAGGTTGGCATTTGTGAGGGTTTTTGCAGCCACAAAAGACAGACATTTGTTAGGACTTTTGCAGCTACAAAAGTCTGCCTTTGTGAGGGCATAGGCCGCCACAAAGGACAGACTGAATTTGCTTGATTGGACCTTTGTGAGGGCTTTTTGCCGCCCCAAATGACAGACTGAATTTGCTGACTGGACATTTGTGAGAGCTTTTGGCCGCCACAAATGCCAACGTAATTAAAAAATAACATATTTTGTGAGAGCTTAGGCCGCCACAAAATAATTCGTATTTAATAAATTAATTTTTAAATTCAAAATTAATAGTTTATTATAATATTATATATAATAAATGTATATAATTATAATATTAAAATTTAAATTATAATTAAATTAAATTTAAAATATAATATAATTATAAATTAAATTTAATATATAATAAACTAATCTTAATATAATTAAAATTTTAAAATAAAATATTTAAATTAAAAATAAAGATTAATAATTAAATTAAAGATTAATTTATATAATAAAATATTTAAATTAATAATAAAATATTTAAATATTTAAATTAATAATTATAATTATAATTAAACATTAATTTTAATTAATGTAAATTATATATAAATTATAATTTAAATTAAAATTAAATTAAAATTTAAATAAAATTAAAATTAAATATTAAATATTAAAATTAAATATTAAATATTAAAATTAAAATAAATATTATATATAAAAACATAATATTAATAATAATTAAAGCTAGCTATAGCAATTATGACAAAATCAAATAAAACATGCATTCCAAAATTAACAATTAATGTCTTACAAACCCAAAATTAACGAATAATGTCTTACAAAGTGGAAATTAATTAAACACACAATAATGTCATACAACCCAAAAATAAATTATGAAATTCTTCAAATCACATCAATCCTCTTAATAATTCGTCTGATCAGCTCGACTCCCACCATCATTATTTCCTGCATTCATACCCGACGAAAGAAGTCCCTCAAAAGTATTATGCATTTGTGTTGGAGGAGACATCATGCTTTGAAATTGAATTTCATCTTCAATGGCACCACCAGTAGTCGAAGGAGGAGCCCTAGCTGGTTGAGGTTGATTTAAATCTGGTCTGATCAACCCAGCTGTTGGCATAGTTGGTCGGTATGCAGTTTGATGATCTAGTTGAGGTTGAGAAAGTTGATGTGAAGATGATGGAGCATACTGATAATTATGAAAATATTGTTGTTGCTGAAACATTGGCTGCTGCTGTTGCTGGAAGGCAGAGTTCAAAGGATCCTGGTGTTGCTATTGGAAACTTGGAGGCGGTTGCTGCTGTTGGGAGTATTGAGAGTAATTTTGTTGCTTCTGGAAAATTGGTTGTTGATGCAAGTATTAAGGCCGAGGCGGGAACTGCTGATGAAAGACAGGAGGAAATGAAAATTGTTGTTGTTGAAATTGTTGTTGCTGCTGAAACTGCTGCTGCTCTTGAAACCTCTGTTTCCATTCCTCATTCAATTTATCAATTGCGGCTTGTATCAGTTGTTGTGTCCTTTCTTCGTGCTCATTTGCCCATTACTCCTTTAACTAGTCAAGATTATCTATCGGCGTCGGACGATGAGATCAATACGTACTAGCATAAAAAGAAGACGTCTCAGTCTGAATATAGCCGGTTAGACCTTTCACAAAGGTTGATGATAAAGTATCGGCACCCAACACACGCCCTTTGCACTTGCCACCACTGATGTTCATAAAACTTGTTGTCTCATATTGTTTCCGCTACACTGGAGTAGCTCGCATAGCTGGAGGAAGAGTAGCTTGATGATCATCCCATTCTTTCATGACTTGTTCAAGTTATTCCTTTATTAAAAATCAAAAAATTAAAATAGTTAATAATTAATATATAATAATTTAAAGGTTTAAATATATAATAATCAATATATAATAATTACCTGAATCGTTTTTGATAATTCATCAGTATACTCATTTGTTTGAGGATTAACATGAAGATAGCGATGTATCTTAGCCTGAGTGACCTCCCTTCCAAGTTGCTTTTCCTAAAATATATATTAAAATAATGTCAAGTTTATGGTGAAATGTGATGATTAATTGAATAAAAATTAATAGATATATATTATAAATAATAATTAATTACCATATAATATTTAATTTCTCCAGCAGACATGGAACCTCCCTTATGAGTACTAGTACCCCTCTCAGATGCTCTATTAATCTTTGTTTTTTCTCTCTTCTGTTTGTAAGCATTTGTGTTCCACTTACTCCACAAAGCAGTCCAAACATTTTCACCAATCCAATTAGGTCGTTTTTCCTCGCCCTTATTACGTGCGTAAGACAACATAAATGAGAGACGCTTTGAAAAGCAATGGTCAAATGAAGCCATAACTGCGGCATCATGCTCTCTTTTCCATGTACATTTAGTCTGTTGTTTGTTTAAATTTAAAAAATATTAAAAATATAATTCAATTAAGCAATCAAATGTATATATAATTAATTAGTACTTAAATAAATTAATGTAATCACTTACTTTGAAACAATGTAGAAATTGATCAATTTCCCTAAATTGAGGTGTCTTATCCTCTTTTATCTCACCCCAAGACAACCATGATTTTTTGTATTTCTCTTGTATGACTTCAGCAATTGCCTTTGCAGATGGTTTAAAAGGAAGATATCTTCAAAATTTACATGCAAATTAAATATAAAAATTAATTAATAAAATAATGTAACATGATATGCAATAATAAAATATTTAACAATCATAATTAATTTAATCAATCATAGTTTACATACCCATCTCCTTCTGGAATGATGACAATGCGGTTGTAGCAATCAACACATCCAGGTTCCATTATTTCGTCTAAGGTATAAGGCTCTACTGGGACCTCCGGATATAGAGGAATAGCTCCACCAGTAGTACCAATGGTCGGCATCTGCATGAGAGACGGGTCATTAACAACACGTGGTCTAGCAACTTTTTTCTTACCACGTGATGTTTTGGATATTCCTCGTATTGCCACCGTTCCTGGTCCTCCTGATCCATCCGAACCTCCTGATCCTCTTACTCCCGACACTGAAGCCATGTCTATATATATATATAATAATGAAATATACATAAATAAATTTTAACACTCACATAAATAAAGAAATATATATAAAATATAAATATATATAATATTATACATATCCATATCCATACAAATATATATATATATATATATATAATGCCTAATTAATTAATTGTCTTCGTCTTGGTCATCTTCAACATCAGTATATTCATTTGATGAGTGAATTAAGTCAATATTGCTGATGACTCTTCATCATATGCATAATTTCTATTGATTTTAGTCTTATTTATCTTTAATCATTAGTTAATTTAATGAGTTATTTGATATATTTTGTTGATTTTAGTTATTTGATTTAATGGAATGCTTTTGTTCTTATTTGCTTAATAAAGTGGAGATTTTTCGTAGTTTTGTGTTGTTACTTTGTTTTAGTGCAGTGCTGAATTTTGGTGAGAAATCAACATGACATATGCGGAGTATTTCAGCCATATCTAGAGTTGTAGATGTCCAATTAGAGTCAAACCAAATGCAAATGAAAGCTATGATCCGTAGCTACAACTTTCATGAAGACACCGGAACCAAATTAAGATTCTATAGATGAGAAACATGCAAACTATGTCAGACCTCAGATGTTGTGCGCCTGGAGCGCATTTCCAGCTGTTTAGTATTGTCAACACGTGCCTGGAGCGCAAAGCCTGCGCCTGGGGCGCGTGACGCGCATCAGCAGTCATAAAAACGCAATTTTTTACTGTTTAGGGATCTTTTTTGACTATTGAAAAGTTGGGAGACTTGTGCCCTAGCATAGAAACTCAAATACGGCCGTTTCTAACGCCATTGAAGCAGTTTTATCAAGAATCATCCATAAATCATTCTTGTAATTCTTCTTTAATCCTTATCTTTTGTATCTCTGTCATGAGTAACTAAACCCTATTTGTTAGGGATGAGTGTAACCAGATGAAACCCTTATTTTTCTGATTTGATTTCTAGTTATATGAATGAGTTTATTGAATTGTTTTTCTCATCTCTGTGCTTAATGCTTTTTATTGCTTGATCAACATTAAAATGTTCTACGATTTGTATTTTGAAATGGAAGTGGACTTTACGAATGCTTGACATGAGAAATTCATGAATTTGTAGTCTAGGGATAGATGCAGGTCATGAAACCAATAAAATTAGTTGCAAAGCAATAATTTACAAGAGAATTTCTATACGGTAATGCTTAATTCTAATCTTAAATCCACTAAGGAATTAGGGGTTACTTTGGAATTAAAGGTTCTGTCACTAAGATATTAGGGCAAGAATAATAAAGAGAATTCGGTAATAATTCAATAAAGGAATTCAGTAACTAGGATCAAATTAGACACCAAGGTTGGATTCGAAGTGAAACTCATCCATGACATTTTTCTCATTATAAAAGATCAATTCTATTATTGTTTTATTATATTTTTGAATTTAAATATTATTTCAATCAATATGGAAACTTTTTGTTCAATTTTAGTAATTAAATATAATTCAATAGTAAAACACAATCCTTGAGTTCGACACTCGGTACTACCGTTTTATTATTACTTGCAACGATTCAATACACTTGCTGAAACGCAATCAAGTTTTTGGCGCCGTTGTCGGGGATTGCCATATCACTATTGAATTTAATTTATTTACTTTATTGAAATTTTTTGCTCTGCAATAAAATTTTTTATTTTTTTGGAAATTTTTTTTTTCTATTTTCATTTGTTGAACTTGCTAATGTCATGTCTAGTGGTTTTTCTCTTCTTTGTTTGAGATAACTATGCGCTGTAGAGCATGGAAAATTATGATGATGATATTCTACTACAATTATATGAAGAGTGTGATACTTGTCTTATATCGGGTGTATGTCGAATGATCGAGGGGCAAATCTTGAGCCATACATTTTTAAAATATCACCCTCAGATCCCTCCGTGGAAGCCTCTTAGATGTGACTTTTGCGGAGAAGCACATAAGAATGGACGTTGTTTAGATGACCTTGATGAACTAATAGAATATGAAGACTTTTTTCTCAAACTTACAGAAAACATCGAGTATTATATTAAAAAGATCTATTGGGAACAAATTCTACCTCCTAAAACTCTATCCAAAGAATCAGATGACAAAGACTTTCACATTACAGACGTTTTGGTTGAATTCATGAAGAATAACATGGTTTCAATTGAAAGATTTGAAAGTCAATGTGAGAGGTTATTTGAGCTAGTGGTTAAGTTTGAGATGATGGAGGAGAAGTTGAAGATTGAAGATAATTTCATTGTTGTGGTAGAAGAAGATAAGCAAGAGGAAAAAGAGGAAAATACGAACGAGTAAAAGAAAAAAGAAGAGATTGATAAAGTTCGAGATTCAATCTATGCCTTGTTCATCAATGTCCAATTGAGAAGGATATGGAAGCAACACCTTTTATTTCTTAAGTTCATGGAATTTCTACCAAACAAAAAGAAAAAGAAGGATGATGTGTTCTTCCTATCATATATGCCACCTTGACAATAGTTGAGGCGTCAAGCTAATGACTTTAAAGAAGCGCTTCGTGGGAGGCAACCCACAAGTAGAGGTAACTTTTAATTTTTGCAATCTTATTTTTGTTATTTGAATTTGTTTTTTTCTAATTGTGTGTAAACGTGCGCTATGATGAAGAATTATTAACAACTTGCATTTGGTCTTAAGTTTTATGTTTGACATTTTGATATTTAAACTATATTTCTGTGCTCATATCATTGCTCAATTTGATAAGTTTCACTAATTCATGCATTGTTGATTACTGCTTGGTTGTTGAAGTTTAACTCGTATTTAAAAAAAATAAAAACACTAAATAAATTTTGTAGTGGCATGTTTGGCATCATTTAGATAATTCATACTCTTTCTTATTATCCTAGCTGTGAGCTTTTGACCCTAAACACTTAAATTCTTTGTTGTGTGATTATCCAGACGTGTATTATCCCTTCAGAACTTGCACTAATTCTGACTTGCATCACTTGTAATTTATGCATACGTTGAGGAAATTTTATTTGGTCGTTTGAGCCTTTCTAACTACCCTATGAAAATGTTATCCTTTGCTAACCCCTTTGAGCCTTGCCCCTTTATTTCGGTTACTAGCCACATTACAAAACAAAAACCCTACTTCAATTACATCACCTTACTTGGAGTTAGGTAGAAAATTTTTTTGTCTTGATCAAATTCTAAGTTTGGAGTTGCTCATGGGATAGCAACCTTTTAAGTTTGGGATGGTGATTCTCACAAAAAAAAAATAAAGAAAAAAAAAAGAAAAAGAAAAAAGAAGAAAGAAGAAAAGAAGAAAAAAAAATGATAAATAATATCTTCTTGGTTCTTTTGTCAATGTTTGAGAATCTCCAGAATGAAAAGGTGAAGAAAAAAAAATGGTAGAATAATTTGAAAATATATGCCTAACTCCAAGTAGTAAAACCTACTATCTCAAAATGTCATACCCTTACCTAAGCCCCATTACAACCCGAAAGTCCTCCAAAAATGTATGTGTTTGCTGCATTGTGATTGCTAACTAGAATTTTTTCAAGCCTATGATAGCGTGATGCATGCTCTAGGATTTGAGTGATAAATTCATAACCCTTCTAAACACTTGAGAGAAATTTTGGTGAGATTGTGTGAAGAGAGAGTTGAATTTGATAAATGAATGCCAATGTGTACAAACCTCGTTATTTTTGTAAGCAACCATAGAGTATGATGGATGTTTTGTAGTAGCTGAAACTTTGAGGATTGAGTTTGATTTGAATTGAGAAATTGAGTTTAAGTTTTCTTTTAACTGCACCAAAATATGAAATTAATTGTTGCTTGGGGACAAACAATAGATTAAGTTTGGGGTTGTGATGACTCTTCATCATATGCATAATTTCTATTGATTTTAGTCTTATTTATCTACAATCATTAGTTAATTTAATGAGTTATCTGACATATTTTGTTGATTTTAGTTATTTGATTTAATGAAATGTTTTTGTTCTTATTTGCTTAATTAAGTGGAGATTTTTCGTAGTTTTGCGTTGTTACTTTGTTTTAGTGCAGTGCTGAATTTTGGTGAGAAATCAACATGACCTATGCGGAGTATTTCAGCCATATCTGGAGTTGTAGATGTCCAATTAGAGTCAAACCAAATGAAAATGAAAGCTATGATCCATAGCTACAACTTTCATGAAGACACCGGAACCAAATTCAGACTCTAAAGATGAGAAACATGCAAACTATGTCAGACCTCAGATGTTGTGTGCCTGGAGCGCGCCTGGAGCGCATTTCCAACTGTTTAGTACTGTCAACACGCGCCTGGAGCGCAAAGCCTGCGCCTGGGGCGCGTGACGCGCATCAGCAATCATAAAAACGTAATTTTTTACTGTTTAGGGATCTTTTTTGACTCTTGAGAAGTTGGGAGACTTGTGCCCTAGCATAGAAACTCAAAGAGGCCGTTTCTAACGCCATTGAAGCAGTTTTATCAAGAATCATCCATGAATCATTCTTGTAATTCTTCTTTAATCCTTATCTTTTGTATCTCTGTCATGAGTAACTAAACCCTATTTGTTAGGGATGAGTGTAACCAGATGAAACCCTTATTTTTCTGATTTGATTTCTAGTTATATGAATGAGTTTATTGAATTGTTTTTCTCATCTCTGTGCTTAATGCTTTTTATTGTTTGATCAACATTAAAATGTTCTACAATTTGTATTTTGAAACGGAAGTGGACTTTACGAATGCTTGAGATGAGAAATTCATGAATTTGTAGTCTAGGGATAGATGCAGGTCATGAAACCAATTAAATTAGTTGCAAAGCAATAATTTACAAGAGAATTTCTATACGGTAATGCTTAATTCTAATCTTAAATCCACTAAGGAATTAGGGGTTACTTTGGAATTAAAGGTTCTGTCACTAAGACATTAGGGCAAGAATAATAAAGAGAATTCGGTAATAATTCAATAAAGGAATTCAGTAACTAGGATCAAATTAGACACCAAGGTTGGATTTGAAGTGAAACTCATCCATGACATTTTTCTCATTATAAAAGATCAATTCTATTATTGTTTTATTACAGTTTTTAATTTAAATTTTATTTCAATCAATCTGGAAACTTTTGGTTCAATTTTAGTAATTAAATATAATTCAATAGTAAAACGCAATCCTTGAGTTCGACACTCGGTACTACCGTTTTATTATTATTTACAACGATTCAGTACACTTGCTGAAACGCTATCAATTGCCTTCATCGTTCTCTAAGTCATCTATTTTTTGTTCATCAACTTCTTCTCCAATGTGTGACTCATGACAAAGTTGACTAATAGTCTCATCTCCAATCACAAGATCCAAATTTGACATTTCATCCATTTGAAATGCAACTTCTTCATTTTGACCTGCTTCAACTTCTTCTATTCCACTCGTCTTGTTTTGATTGCAGCACACCAATTTTGCTTGCTTCTAACAGTTGATGGATAAGGAACATAATACACTTGCCTTACATTATGGGCCAGGGCAAATGGATCAAACAGTGGATATCTTTTGCTCATTCGAATGTCTACAATATTGGATATCAAATTGATTTTAGTTCCTCTGCTAGATGGATCAAACCACTTACAGTAAAACAACACCACTTTTTTCGCATAATCTAGGAATGTGTAGTAAATTTCATAAATATGCTCAGTTATGCCATAGAAATCTTCTACTACACCACTATTAGAGACACTTTTCATTCAAACTCCACTGTTAATTGTTTCTTTTCTTCAGTCCAAGATTCAGTGTGAAATTTGTATCCATTGATGTAATAGGTGTGCCATTCTTTGAAACTTCTACTCGGGTCCATAGATAAGTGCCTTAAGTGGATGTTGATAGGAGTTTGTTCTTCCAAATGCACTTGTTGTTGAAACCATAATGGGAAATTTGAATGTATATCATCAGATGATTGTCCCGTATTTAAAAATGCCCTGATCGAGGACCATATATATGGTGAATATCAATTTAATCATATAATAAAATAAAATTATTTAATAAGAAGAGGAATTTGAAACGTACTCAATGTATGGTTTAACTTCAGTGCAGTTAATCAAAATGTGAACATGTGCCGCATTAAATACTTTGTCGCTTGGCCAAAAAATCGGAAAATCCCTACCAGCATGATGACCAGACAAGCAAAAAACTGATAAAGCATGTGGATGACGTATAACACTATCAGTAGCATTTCTTCCGTTAACTGGTGACAATGTTTCATTGTTGAAATAATGAGAACAAAAGTGTGTTGTTTCACAGTGTAGGTAAGATGAACAAATTGAGCCCTCAACTCTAGCTTTGTTTTTCACCGACAGTTTTGAATAACCCATGAACCTATAATATACAAAGAGATGTGCAATAAGCTATATATATATATATATATATATATATATATATATATATATATAAGTTGAAATATATTGAAATTAAAGAGATGTATGTATATATATATATATATATCATATATATCACCTTTCAAATGGATACATCCATCTATACTGAACTGGTCCACCAAGCCTAGCTTCACTTGCAAGATGCACTGAGAGATGCTCCATCGAATCAAAAAACCCAGGAGGAAATACTTTCTCCAACTTACATAGAATGATTGAAATGTAATTTTCCATCTTGATCAGATCTTTATCAATGAGTGTTGAAGAACACAAATTCTTGAAATATTGACTCACTTCAATAAGTGGGTTTAATACATGTGTCGGTAAAGCACTAAAGGCAATAAGAAGTAAACACTCTAAAAATATATGACAATTATGACTTTTCATCCCATGCATCCTCCCATTTTCCACATCAGCACATCTTGCCAAATTAGAACAATAACCGTCAGACGTCTTCATCTCTTTGATCCAACGATAAACAGATTTGGCTTCATCAGTAGATAAAGTGTAATTCCCACGAGGTTTTAGGGTCTTGCCATTTTGTTCCACCAACAACAAATCTGGTCGTCTACAATATATACCTATGTCTTTTCTTGCTTTGTCATTATCTTTTGTTTTCCCTTTCACATTCATCACAGTATTAAAGATGTTGTCAAATAAATTTTTCTCAATATGCATAACATCGAGATTATGTCTCAAAAGATTATCTTTCCAATACAGTAGATCCCAAAAAATATATCTTTTAGTCCAATTGTGCCATTGTCCGTAACCTTGTGGTTTACAAGCTACACCATTAACAACATGTACCTTTGGCGTATCTTTTGCTTTATTCCAAACTTGTTATGATGTCAATTTAAGTGGGGGTCCTAGACTTTCTACATAGCCCTTCATAAATGCAGCTTTGTTCCTTCTAAATGCATGATTAGCAGGTAAAAACCTACAATGCGAGTCAAACCACGATGCCTTCCCGCCAAATTTTAAAGTAAATGCTTTTGTATCTTCCATACAAATAGGACAAGCTAGTTTACCATGGGTGCCCCATCCTTACAACATCCCATAAGCGGGGAAATCATTAATGGTCCACATCAATGCAGCTCTCAACATAAAATTTTCTCTCCGAGCAGTATCATATGTCAAGACACCATTCCACAACCTCTACAAATCGTCAATCAAAGGTTGTAAATAAATATCAATACCAGTTGTAGGATTAGAAGGACCTGGTATCACAGCAGCTAAGAACATATAAGGTTTAGACATACACATATCAGGAGGAAGATTGTAAGGAGTAACAATAACCGGCCAACAAGAATAAGGAGTAGACGATGCTTGTATGTAAGGCATAAATCCATTTGAGGATAATCCAAGTCTTACATTGCGTGGATCTGACGCAAAATCAGGATGTATTTGATCAAAGTGTTTCCATGCCTGACCATCAGACAAATGTCGCAACTCGCTTGAATTTCTTCTATTCTCATAATACCACGTCATCTTTCCTGCAGTTTGTATTGATGCAAACAATCTTTGCAATCTTGATACAATAGGGAGGTAAAACATTGCTTTCCTTGGAATTGATTTTCCCTTACTTACCCTTGAGTTATTCCTTTGGTGATACCTTGGTTCTTGACAAAACTTGCATTCAACTAAGTTTGCATCATTCATATCAAATTCATTGTCATAATACAACATGCAACCTTTAACACAACAATCAATCCTCTTGACTAATCCTAACTTTGACACTAACCGTTTCCCATCGTAATAATTTTGCGGCAAACCATCTCTAACAGGTGTTGCGTCTAGCATCATTTTAGTCATCAAATCCAAAGTTAAATCAGGAACATGAAATTGAGACTTTAGACCTAATAGTCTAATACACATTGATAACTTTGAATTTGAAGAACCTTCAAACAATGGTTTATTTGTCTCTTTCAAAAGACCATAAAATCTCTGAGTTTCTTCATTGGGAAGTCCATCGGTATCATCATATTGATCTTCATTGAATGACAAATTAACCCCAACAACATCCGAGATCATATCATTCATCGCCTCAAAGTGTTGATAGTTATAATAATCTATACCTAACATGTTAGTACTACTTGAAGGACCTATGTTATAATTCTCCAAAGATGTACTAGTATTAGGCGCCGCCGGAGACTCTTCTCCATGATTAGTCCAAATCCAGTAGTTTGGCATAAATCCGTCTGCATACAAATGCACTCTTATTTCATCTTCACTTTTAAACCGTCTACATCGACATAAACAACATGGACATCTCATTCCCCTTCATCTTGGACAATTTTTTGCACTCTCGCAAAATTGAGAAAGTCTTCGATCTTGTTAGCAAAACGTTGTTTAAGACCCTTTCTTCCAAGAAAATTCATATCGTACATCCAACTACGGTTTAAATCCATAGTTGTTATATATATATATATATATATATATATATATATATTAATTGCTTTATTTTTCAAAAGCATTATATATAAATTTTGACATATTTATACGTCAATTAGGGGAGCATGCATTTGCACACAATATAATATATTATTATCAATACAATAAATATATATAAACCGAAATAAAATTTTAAATTATATATATATATAT
>JBBPBT010000152.1:11984161-12005921 GCA_037974875.1 Cicer bijugum | reverse complement strand
TTTTAATTTTTAAATTTATTTTTTGGAAAAATATAAAAAAAAATCAAAAATATAGAAAATTTAAAAAAAAAACATTTTTTTTTTCTCAAATTAAATGTGAATCCTACATCTCAGGAACTCACAACCTAGGGACATGGTTTGTTCCTTGACGTTAGAGAAAAAAATAAGTTGGGTTGAGCTGAGCTGAGCTTTGCTTAAATAGGTTAAACATACTTAAATAAAATATAAGTTTGAGCCTGAGCTATTATCTGTCAAAGACTATTTTTAAATTTTTGCCTAACTTTTTGTAAAGCTTGATCCAACCTATTAGCCTATTTTGTGTTAAAGATTTTAAATATTACATTTTGTTTATCTCTTAAAAAGATATAATAAGACATATACAACCATAACATTTTTCATAAAAGACTTGATATATATGAACAATAAAATAGTCTAGAGAGAGAAGAATAGATATGAACATCCAGAAGTGAGAAAAAGATTATGGTTTAAATTTCTAATCATGAGTCTTATATTATATAAATATAAATAATCTTTTTTAAAAGAAAAAAAATAAAGAATTATAACAAAAACATGAGATTTATTTAATTTATTATTATTATTATTATTATATATATAAATACTATATTTCAATTATATATATATATATATATATATATATATATATATATATATATATATATATATGGATCGGTCTGTCAGACCTAATAGACTTTTTAAAGAGTGTGATATTTTTATATACATAAATTTTTGAAAAAGTTTGAGCCCAACCTTTCTACTAAATGGGTTAGGTCGAACTAGACTTTTAATAAGCCGAACCATAGATCCATGTCAGACGATCTGATCTATTTCTACCCCTACTTGGCGTAATCGTTTGAAGCAAAAAAAAATCAATAGTTGAAAGCTATTAGTCAATTTTTTAACTTACTTTTAATTCAACAACAAAATCATTCAAAAGAACCTGAGTTTAAATCTAAATTAACTGAAATAGTTTTTAAACCTGAGTTTAAATTTAAATTAACTGAAATAAACCAAACTCCAAATACCAATATTTTTTTCTTTAAATACCAGAATGTTTAAAAATAGAAAGAAAATAAAGTATGGAACCTATATCTATCCTCATATGATGTAGATTTTTTACTTTTAAGAATTTTGTGTGTGCTTGCCCAATTAGTATGGATCAAATTGCCTTCACTAGAATGCAAGAGTTTTTGGTCTTCTAGAAAATCATTTATGACCTACCAAGAAAGCTACACTCTAACCAACCCTATAACACACAAGGCTAACATGCATGATCTTCTATTTATAAATTATACTATAAGTAACAAGTTCTTCCCAACTTTCCCATCCCACCATAAACCAATTTCTTTGATTCATCTCTTAATTAATTAGGCATTTCTTAATTCAATCCCTTGCAACCATCATGGCTGAGGAGAAGCACCACCACCACCTTTTCCACCATGAAGATAAGTCTCAAGAGAGTGGCTTTATTGATGAGGTTGACTATAAAAATGAAGAGAAGCATCACAAGCATCTTGAGCACCATGGTGAGCTTGGTACTGCGGCTGCTGGTGCTTTTGCCTTGGTAAAAACTAATCTCCTCTTTCTTTTTCTAATTTAAATTAAAATATTTGTATATCAAAAGGGATAAAAGAGATAATTCAAAATCAATTACATTAATTTGATAAATAATTTAATATTCTAAAAAAAATATTTTTGACAATTTTTTTTGATAATTTTACTAAAATACTATTATAAATTTTAAAAGACTTTATTTTAAAATTCTCCTTAATTAGTATCCATGTATACTTTAATTTAAACTAATATTTTAATTTTTGATTTTTAATCTTTTTATGGTAACAAGTTAATTATTTATCTTTTTAAATCATTTACAAATATTTAACGATCATTTTGATGATGATGTGATAAAATCTACACATAATTATAATTAACAATTTAAATTATTTTAATTAGAATACATAAAAACTTAAAATTAAATTAGAGTTCATCACACTCTTTAAGAAAACACCCAAAGCGTTTTCAGATTCTTTCTTCTTACATAGACAAAAAGTGCTTCAAGATTTAAGAATTGTTCCTCCAGCAGTGTTCTTTCAGCTTTTGGGATTGACAGGTAAGACATTCATAAATTTAAACGGTTTGAAAAACTATAATTAGTTTTATTTGGATTTTTTTTAAAAACATAAATGAGAGTACAAAGACATTGAATGATAACTAAGATATCATAACTATCTTGAGTCTCCTTATCTATCACCTATCAAAATATAAAATTATGAATTCTATTCTTATATTAATTTGTGACATTGATATTTAAATGGACACGCATTAATTGCTGGTTTTGAGCAAGATTGAGATGAGCGACTATTTAGGACTCATTTTTTAGAGACACCAAAATAATATTTTTTTAGCTTATGTATTATATATTGTAGATTAAATAATGGGGTCATAAACTGATTTGCAAGTATGTCGTAAGTCTTATGTATAATATGATAATTCTCTTGATTTTCACGGTGAAATTTTATTTAAAAAATTGAAAATCATTAAAGAAGTTTTACGAGTTGAATAAAAATTAAGTTATATGATATTGAGTTCTTTAAGGACTTTTAATTGAATTCATAATGCATGCATATTATGTTTGCCGGATATTTTTTTAAATTAAAATTATTAAAATCTTATTTATGGTCTAGTATGTCACAAAATAGATTAAATACCTTTCATTTGATTTCAAATAAAAATAATTTTTAAAAACCTTGATTTTGAATAAATTAATTATTATTCTTTTCACAGAAACAAATGCAAAGAAGATGATATTTAAATAGTTATAAAAACTTTTAATTTCTTTTTATTGAGACACCATTTTCTTGATTCACTTAGGACAGCCAAATTCAAAGGACAATAATTTATATATTTTATCACTTAAATTACCAATTTATTTATATAAAAAAAACAATAAAGGAATAATTTGTTACAATTTAAAATTTGTTTACAAGTAAGTCTGTTTATAAGTTGAGTTTTGGAGGATTTTGGATGGTAAACTTATATTCTAATATATATTTGATATTTTAAAAAATTTAAAAAGCCAATATGATAAATCAACATATAATATCATATATTTTTATATTTATTTTTTTACAATATTAAATATATATAAAAATATAAACTTAAACCTCCCAAATCTTTCAAAAACTATTTCGTAAACAGACTTTTAAGAAAAAATCAACATGTGTATTATAACTTTAGAAAAACAATTACACAAAAATAAATTGATTCACTATGATTGCTACCATTTACTTACAATAGCATGAGAAGCATGAGGCCAAGAAAGACCCAGAACATGCTGCCAAGCACAAGATAGAGGAGGAGATCGCGGAGACGACTGCCGTGGGATCGGGTGGTTATGCATTCCATGAACGCCATGACAAAAAAGAAGCTAAGAAAGAAGATGAAGAAGCTCATGGAAAGAAGCACCACCATCTCTTTGGTTGAACATATTATAAATATATCAAGCTCAAAGATCACTCATAAATTTGAGATGCATGGAGGGTCTAAATAAAGTTTTAACTTTTGAGAGTGTTTAATTCTCTCTAGTTGTTTTATATATTTCCATATAAAATGTGTATTGTGTTTGACATAGTTATGCTTTGTAATCGGAATCCTATCTCTTAGTAATTAATGCTTTGTATGTCCAATCTGTTCTGAAAAAGAAGTTTAAAGTATACTTAAATATTTTTAGGTTTTACTTTAATTCTTTAAATTTTGTTTGACTGTTATAAACATTAGGCAATTTAGTCCATCAAGTAGGTTAAGTTCCATTTGAATCCTATAAGTTATAAATATTAAAGATTTTGGTCCCTTAAGTTCCTAAAATTAGACATTTTTGTCTATTAAGTTTCAATGTTAGACACTATTAGAAAGGACCAAAGTGTATAATGTTTGTAATTCAAGAAACTAAAATATTTAATGTTTGTAATTTAAAAGACTAAAATAACATGAAAATAACTTGAAGGGGTAAAATGTTTAATGTTTGTAACCTAAGGGATCAAAATAAAACAAATAATATATATGAAGCATAGCCACATCTAGGATTATGTGTGCCACCGTGTTCGACATGCATCGATGCTCGACACTCCGTATAAGACTTGTTAAATTAGACCTTTTCTTGAAGCACTTGTAATGTAGTTCAAGATCCATATCACAACATCTCAAAGTTTTTGTCAAATAGAGTTTAAGAATTGGCTTACCACACTTACTGCAAAAATATCTAGATTGGTGACTATGAGGTAGTTTAGTTTACTAACCAATCTTCTATATCTCTCTGCATCTGAAAGTGGTTATCCCTAATAAAGTACAAGTGTGATATTTGGATCCATAAGAGTTTCCACCGACTTAACATTCAATAAACGTGTCTCTTCAATGATATCCATGCCATATTTCGTTTGTGAAATTACTAAGCGATCGTTGGATTAGGCTACCTCAATACTCAAAAAGTAGATTAGTTTGCCAATATCTTTAGTCTAAAATTAATGAGATATATGTTATTTCAACTGGAGTATGTCTTGTTGATCACTATTAGTTATAATGATATCATCTACGGAGTCAATCAAGTAAGTGCACCATTGGGATGAGTGGCGATAAAACACAAAATGATTAACTTCGTTTCAAATCATGTCAAATTGTTACACTATTGTGTTGAATCTGTCAATCCAAGCTCGATGAGACTGTTTAAGACTATGGAGGAACTTGCGAAGTTGAAAAATCATGGTAGAGGACTCCCTATGAGCAACAAACCCAAGTTATTTCTCCATATACACTTCCTCTTCAAAGTCACCATGCAAAAAACCATTTTTAATGTCATTTGGTGTAAAGGCTAATGTCGAATGGCTGCAATAGAGATGATGTGTCTAACAAAGGCCATCTTAGCAACATGTAAGAACATATCAATATAATTGAGACAAAAAATTTGAGTATACCCCTTGGCTATTAAACAAGATTTTTAAAAGCGATCAATCTTACTACCAGGACTAACCTTTATCCTACTAAAAAAGTGATATTAGCCGATATGAGATATCGTCAAAGAGTATGAGAGTAACAACGATAATATTTTTTAGACCAATGATAACCAAGAAAAACACATTTTAGTGATCGAGCTGAAAATTTATCAAAACTAGAAGTGAGATTATGGACAAAACATGCAAACCTAAAGACATAAGGTGGAACTGAATGAAGAGGAGTGTGAGAGAAAAAGACTGGCTGAGGTACTTTGTTCTCAAGGACAAACGAAAGGCATATGATTTATAAGATAAGGAAAACAACCCCCAAAATCAATATGACACATGACCATGAAGAAGGAGAGTACGAGTGGTTTCAATAAGATGTATATTTATGCAATCAAATACTCCATTTTGTTGAGGTGCATGAGCAAAAGATGTTTGGTAAAGAATGTCGTTAGAGACCATAAAATTTTGATGTTGATATGACAAATATTCACATATACTATCACTGAACAAAGTGAGAATGGGCACACCAAATTGATTTATCATTATATATAACCAACGAGAAAAGTGACAACATAGTCACGCGAACGAGTTAATCGTCTAATAGAAACTAAATTAAAAGGACATCGAAACACATAAAGTACAGAAGCAATTGATGAAAAAGAAAAAATTTGGATAGTGCTAACCCCTTGAGATTTGCTTCAAAACCATTAGTGGAGAATACAACAAGTAAGTAATCAGATGTTATGAGAGTGGAGACAATAGTTTTATTACCTATAATAGGGTAAGCCACACTAGCATCAAGGACCCATGCACTCAGTGAAGGTGAATGAAAAAAATAAACAAATGATTTACTAGAGTGTGCAATTGAAACAACATATCTTAAATCTTGAAGATACTTTATCCGCCAGAGAAAATCTTCCGAAGTAGCTCGAGAGATCTTCGAAGGATATGTGGTCTAAATAACACTACATGGAGAAACTAGAGGACATGAGGGGTGTCCATTCATTTTTCAACACCAATAAATATTATGTCCCAAATGATGACAATATATACATTTGATACGAGATTTGATGGTGGATGGTCATTTTTTAGAGTCAGTACCAACCATAGTAAGTATGCCGAGAAAAAAATACCAACAAAATAGTGTTGGAACTGCAGCGGAATTGTGCGTCAAAACAAAAAATGGTCAGAATGATATGTGGGCAGCTTTACTGGAATTGCACAAAGGAAGTGATACATATATAGAAAAATCGTCGAAATGGCATGTGAGAACGCGTGTCACAATTGATGACGACAATCTCGAGATATGGTTCGATCGAAAGCAGGCACGACTGATGGTGGCAGTCACTCGCCAAAAGGTCAATAGAGATGGTGATTACGATGGTGGCAACAACATTTTTTTTGCCAAAAGTAATAATAAAAGGTGTTGGAACAAGTCATAATAGAAAAAAGAGGGGCAAACTGGAGTAGGAACATGGTTTACCAAAGAAATATCTCGCCTTAGGACAATGGATCCATCGAGTGAGCATGATTTAAGTTTAGGGTTGTTCGGTAGATATCATATTGAATGAGAGAAAATAAGAGAGTGTGTATTTGAATTTAACTATGAAGTCAAATTTTTACATTATATAATATAATATACAATAAATAAATAGATCACAACTTTATATTTTTAACAAAATGAATGAATTAAAGTGAAAAATTGTCATACCATATTTTATAGTTTTTGTAATAAAATATATTCTTCATTTAAATATATATATATATATTATAATATCATTTTTTTTCATTGGTGTGTAGTAAATTTTTGGACACATTTGATGCATTTGTAGTCAAAATCTAACTTTTAAAAGATAGACTAGCACAAAGAAACAAAAATTAAATTAAAAAATAAACATATCACACATGCTTCACATAAAAATAGACTTAAAAGTATATCAAAATCAGTGTTTAATAAATAATTTATATAGCACATGTTTTATCTAAAACAGAGATAGTAATATATGTGATTTACCACACCTATTTTTTATAAAACTAAATCTAAAATATTTGATAGATATATTTTGATTTAGTCATAGCACCTATGACACCCGTTTTATTTAAAAATCAATGTTATAATTTGATATATAACATATATTTTTTAAAATATGTGTTATAAGTTCTTACTTACAAGTTACAACAACGATTGTTATTACACCGGTTTTTCTACAAAAGCTGATGCTAAAAGTTCAAAAATCAGTGTAAAATGTATTTTCAGCATTAGTGTTAAATACTAAACATGTGTACCTTGAGAATCTGAACTCTAATTTCTATACAATCATATTTTATTGCATAAAAATATATAATACCGAATGTATAATTCATTCGTGATCACACAATACACTCCTTCTCTAAAATTAATATTTTATTGACCAAGAATTAAAAAAGTAAATAATAATATTAATTTTGTTAAAAATTAATATGATTTTTATAAGTCTATCTTTGAAGAGAAAAAATTAATTAATAATTATATTATAATATTTATTGTTGATCGGAAAAAATATAAAAATTAAATAAAAATGTTAATAAAAAGTAATTAATGTAGTTAAAAATTTAAATAAAGGGTTATGAAAATTCTTTAAGAGTAATTTATATTAATTAAACGGCTTTGATATCTTTGAAAAAAGTTGTACGTCCAACCAAAGAAACAAGAAAAACCGTTGAAGCAGTCTCAAATTTGCAAACCAACACCTCACACAAGAACTATTTGAAGAGAAAAGAATATATACTTTTCTCATATGCAAAGAAACTATTTTGAGACTAAGATAGAACCATCATATTTCCACACATTATGTTTCTTTTTTTATTAGTCATTTAAAATTCTAACCTCTCACCATTTGTCACAATTTTTTAATCCTTGATTTTGTAAGAAAATAATATGGAACTAGAATTGGGACTCAAAATCACTAAAACGATAGATGACATTGGTTCCTCATCTCAGTATCAATTTATCAAGGATATAGGGCCAATTTTTCAATCTAGAGAAACAAACACCATGTTCATCCTCAATGCTCATCTTAAAGGTAAATTGTTTTTCTTATTATTAATTTGTCTTTTGAATTAAATATAGTTTTGGTATGGTTTTTTTATTCAAATTTCACCTTTCATTTAAACTATTTTATAATTATATATATATATATATATATATATATATAAAATTATACCAAATTTTGGAATAGTTTTTTTTTTCATCCAATTTTACCTTTCGTTTAAATTATTTTATAATTTTAATTATTTTTATTAAGAAAAGTAGTCTGACAAATATGTTACACGCTAGTTCTTATAAAAAATTTATTTATTTTTATCTCTCAATTTAATAAAAATAGTGTATTTTTAATTCTTATTAGTCTCTAATGAATTTCAAAATAAGAGACAAAATTCAAATTTTGTTACTATTATGTGGCCAAAAATATAGATAACACTTTTTTATATTTTATTTTTGGCTTTTATCTTTTACTTTATGTACCTTGGTAAATAAATATACATGCAAACCCAGGTTATAAGAAGGAAACCATTGACATAATGATTAGTAAAGATGGAAGTAAGATTTCCATTAGAGGAGAGAAACCAATTCAAGAAATGGTAATGATGGGATGGGTAATGCACAAAAAAATGGGTAATGTTAAAGGGTTTAATAAGGTTTTCAAAATTCCTAATGGTGTGAATTTGGATAAGATCAAAGCAAATTACAATGAAGAGGAGTGGATGTTGAATATTGCCATGCCAAAATTGGTAAAAGGGATTTGTGGTCTTAAGATTGAGGAAGTTAATGAACAAGAATTTGATAAAGGGAGATTAGAACTAGACAAAAATAAAAATGTAAATGATCATGTTTCTAGTAGTTTTGAAGATACAAGCCTAAAAGGGTCTAAAGATTCTGAATTTAAACATATGAAGGAAGGTGAAAATATTAGGGAGAAGATGATTGATGATTCCAACAAGGAAATAAATGAAGATACAATACAAAAAGAAGTTGAAGAATATAAGTTGAGAAATGGAGAGAGTGTAGGAGAAAATGTTGGTAAGGAAGAATGTGAAGTAATGAAGAAATTAGAACTAGATCAATGTGTTGGTGAATTTATATCAAAGAAAATTAAAGATACAAACCATGATAAAGAGTCTAAGGATCAAAAGTTTGACAATATAAGTGTTGATAAGAAGAGGTTTGATGATGTTAATAGGGACATAACTAGAGGCATTATGACAAATGAAAATGAAGAATCTAAGTTGAGGATTGAGGATGGAAAGTTAAATGAGCAAGAATCTAAGCCTAAGATGGAAATTAAAGATGGTGAACAAGAATGTGTTAGAGAAAATGATGTGAAGGAAGGATTTGACGATGCAATGATAACTATAGAGTTACCTAAGAACTTACCTAAGAGTATTCATGAGGAAAGTGAGGGATTGAATATTCAAGAGTTGAAAGAAACACAAAATGTCAAAGAAGAAAAGGAGGTTAAAGAGATTGAATATTTTGTGGAGAACGGTGAAGATGAAAGAAACAAAAGGAAGGTTGCCGCGGAGGCGATTGATGGAAGTAAAGAATTCAATGTTGCAAAGAAGGAAGAACAAAAAGAGGTTATGAAAGAAGCATTGGTTGAAAGTGAAAGTTTAATGGAAAATGTGGAAAGAGAAAAATCCAAGGAGGAAGATAAAATTGAATATAGTATTATAGGGAAGTTGAAAGGAGAGGGGTTTAAAAAGATGGATGTTGATCCTTTTGAGGGAGACACAACTAAGGACAAAATTGAGAAAGAAATTAGAAATAAAAAAGTTGATTGTATTGATGAGTTAAGTGAGAAAGAGAATGTTAATATTGGAGAAGATGGTGCAAAAACTGAAAAGTGTTTGCAGAAAGATATTGGAGAGAAATATGAAAAGATACAAGATAACGATGGTTTCAAGAAAAATATAACAAAGGAGAAAGATAAATATTATTCGCAAGAAGAGATGAGTAAAAAACGATCACAAGAAAATAAAGCTGTAAAAGAGGATTTTTCATTGAAAATCTTAGATTCACCAAATGATACAAGGATGGAGAAATTAAAAGGTATTTCTTTCTTCCATCATAACTTATCTATTTGTAAAAAAATAGAGATTATACGAATATACTTCCTTTGTAATAAATAAGCTTCTTATTCACTAGATGAAGGAAATTTTAAAAAAGAGACAAGTAAAGGAAGATCACAAGAAAGCAAGAAAACAATAGAAGATTTTTCAGTGAAAATGTTAGATTCACTAGACGATACAAGAATGGAGAAAACAAAAGGTACTCCTTTCGTTAATTGATTTATTTGTAAAACAATGGAGATTTAAGAAAGATAGTCATTTTGTATAAATTGACCTTCATATTCAACTGATAAATGTTATTTTTAAGAAAAAATGAGTAAAGCACGATCACAAGAAAAAAAGGCATTAGAAGAAGATTTTTCAATAAAAATGTTAGATTCACTAGATGATACAAGAATGGAGAAAATAAAAGGTACCACCTTCGTTCTACAATAATAAAATTATTTGTAAAAAAAATAAGGAGATTTAAGGAATGTACTCCCTTTGTAATAATTCACGTTCTAATTCACTATATAAATGTTATTTTCAAGAAGAGATGAGTAAAGAAAGTTCACAAGAAAGCAAGACAGAAAAAGAAATGTTTCCAATAAAAATGTCAAATTCACAAGATGATGCAAAAGAGAGATTAAAGGAGACGACAGGGGAGAAAATAAAAGGTACTCACTTTGTTTGCCATTATAAAAAGAAAAATCTCACTTATCACTCTTATTAAGAAATTTTCTATATTCGGTTAAATGCAATTATTTTTCTAGATTATATGAAAAACTTATATTAAATTTATTAAATTGTTCCTTTTTAATGTCATATACTCAACTATCGACATTAATGTTTTTGAATTAAATGAAGAAAGTATAAGGAATAGGGTTAAATACGTAATTAGTCTCTATACACTTTTAGTCTCTTAATTTTTTTTCGTTTTTAGTCTTTGATTTTAAGTCATCCCTTGTATGTCCTTTAAATTTTCGAAATATTTTTTTTTAGTAATGTTTAACATATTACTTACAAAATTTTAGAACTAATTTAGAATATTTTAATAAAAGAATGAATTAAATATGAGTTTTAAAGGTCTTGACACTTAAAAATTCTTATTTAACTTATCACTTGTTAAAAAATTCTAAATTTTTATGGAAGCTTTTTATAATGTCCAAAATACGATTGCAAAAACTTGTTCAAAAATTTAAAGGACACACAGTAGTTAGTTTAAAATAAAAAACAAAAAACTTTAGAAGACTAAAAGTTGATAACATTGTTTATAATGATTCAAACAAATGAGTAAAATTTTATACGAGCTACAAACTTGTTTAACCCTAAGGAGTAATAGCACTAAATCCGTATAATAATGACCAAGATTGGCTCCCTTTTTTTTTGCTGATAATAGAGATCCGAGGAAGTGTCGACATAGAGAGTGCAAAAGTAGTATCATTTGTGAAGAAGAAAGGAAATGAACATAAATATGAAAATATACAAGTGGAAGCAAATGAAAGTTTGAAAAATGATACAACAGATGATACAATACAAAAAGAAAGTGAGGAGGAACCTAATATTCTATTTAAGGTTAAAGATCAACAATGTTTGCAAGAACAAATTAGTAAAGGAAGAACACTAGAAACCAAGTCTGCAAAAGAAGATTTTCCAATGAAAATGCAAGATTTATCAGGTGATATAATGATGGATAAAATAAAAGGTACTCTCTTTATTCCATTATAATTGACATGTTTGTAAAAAAAATGGAGATTAAAGAAAGTTAATCACTTTGTAATAATTGACATTCTTACTCACCAGATAAATGTTATTTTCAAGAAGAGACGAGTAAAGAAAGATCACAAGAAAACAAAGTTGCAAAAGAAGACTTTCCAATGAAAATGTTAGATTCACCGTATGATGTAAGAGATGGATTAAAAGAAGAAATAGATGTGAAATTAAAAGGTACTCACTTTGTTCACAATTATAAGAAAGAATGAAAAACTACTTTTCACTGTTATTAAGATATTTAGCTAAGGAAAATCAATTTTCAAAATTTCATTTCATGTAAAATAAAAGACAAAGTTAGTAAATTATTTATTTTTAATGTCATAAACTCAATTATCCACATTAATTATTTTTTGAATTAAATGAAGGATGATGAATAAAGAATAATACCATTAAATGGTTAAAATAGTGATCAAGATATGAAACCTTGTTTTGCTTATAATAGTGGTCAAATGGAGTAACAATGAAGAAAGTGAAAAAGTTGTATCATTTAAGAAGAAGAAAGTAGTGGAAGAGGAAAATGACAACACACAAGTGAAATCAAATGGAAGTTCGAGAAATGAAATAACTAAGAATACAACACAAAGAGAAAGTGAGGAGGAACCTAATATTCTAATAAAGGCTAAAGATCAACAAGATTTGCAAGAAGAGATGAGTAATGATATATCACAAGAAAGCAAGGATGCAAAAGAAGATTTTTCAATGAAGATGTTAGATTCACATGATGATACTAAGATGAAGAAAATACAAGGTACTACATTCCTTCCATAAAAATTGATCTCCTTGTTAAAAAATGGATATTGAAGGAATGTACTTCATATGTAATAATTGACCTATACTTATTCTTCACATAATTGTTATTTTCAAGAAGAGATGAGTAAAAGAAATTCACAAGAAAGTAAGACAACAGATGAAGAATTTTCAAAGAAAATTCTTGATTCACCAAGAGATGTAAATATGGAGAAAATTAAAGGTACCCCTTCGTTTCATAATAATTCACCTATTTGTAAAAAGGAATTGAGGTTAAAGTAAGATATTATCTTTTTAATAATTGACCTCCTTATTTATCAGATGAACGATATGTTCAAGAAGAGATGAGTAAAGGAAAATCACAAGAAAATAAGTCTGCACAAGGAGATTTTTCAATAAAAATGCTGGATTCACCTGATGATACAAAGATGGAGAAAATAAAAGGTATTTTCTTCAATTCATAATAATTGTACTGTTTGTCAAAAAATACAGATCAAAAGTAGGTACTATACCGTCCTAAAAATTTACCATCTTACTTAGCAGATAAAGAAAGCTTTTTAGAAGATATGAGTAAAAAAAGACCACAAGAAAGCAAGGCTGCAAAAGAATATTTTTTAATGAATATGTTAGATTCGTTAGATGTTGCAAGGGAGGAATTAAAGGAAACTATAGAGGAGAAAATAAAAGGTACTTACTTTATTCACTATTATACACAAACAAGGAAACTTTTCATAGTTATTAAGAAATTCAATTAAATATAAATAATTTTTTAACTTTCATATAAAATATAAGTTATATTTACTAAATTGTTCAATTTTAATGTCAGATACTCAACTACGCCCCAGACACACACACACACACACACACACATATATATATATATATATATATATATATATATATATATATATATATATATATATATATATATATATATAATATTAAATAAAGGATGTATAAGGAACAATATTAGATCCACTTACGATTAAAAAAAAAAGTAATTTTGGCATTCTATAATTTAGATATTTTAATATTATAAAAATCACATTTTTGTAAAAATAAAATGTATTTTTTAAAAATGATTTTTTTGAATAGCTTCTAAAAATAGTTATTCATTTTAATTATTTGTTGAAATTTCATTACCCAAAACACGTTGTTACAAATAAATAAAATAATTAAAATCATATTTTAAGATAAACTACTTAAACCAATTTTTCATTTGAAACTTTATTTTCAAAAGTCTTTTTTTTTTATAAATATTATAACAAAAAGATAAAATACTATAAAACTCGCTTTTTTTTTTTAATTTAAATTAATAGGTCATATATTAAATGTTTATCATAGTGACTGAGATTTGTGACTTTGTTTTGCTAATAATGGTTACTAAAGGGAGTATTAACGAAGAGAATGCAAAAGTTGTATCATTTGAGAAGGAGAAAGTAATGGAAGAGAAAAATGACAATACACAAGTGGAAGCAAACGGAGGTTTGAGGAATGATATAACTAAGGATACAACACAAAAAGAAAGCGAGGAGGAACCTAAGATTCTAATAAAAGCTAAAGATCAACAATATTTGCAAGAAAAGATAAATAAAGGTAGATCACAAGAAACTAAGGATGCAAAAAAAGATTTTTCAATGAAAATATTAGATTCACATAATGATACAAGTATGGAGAAAATAAAAGGTACTACTTTTCTTCCATAAAAAAATGATCTATTTGTAAAACATGGAAATGTACTCCGTTTGTAATAACTAACATATACTTATTCTTCATAATATTGCTTTCTTTTAAGAAAAGACGAGTAAAAGAAGTTCACAAGAAAGTAAGGCAATAAATAAATATTTTCCAAAGAAAAATTTTGATTTACCAAGAGATACAAATATGAAGAAAATTAAAAATACTCCTTCGTTTCATAATAATTTATATGTTTGTACAAAAAAATTGAGGTTAAAGTAAAGTACTACCGTTGTAATAATTGACCTCCTATTTCACCAGATGAATGCTATGTTGAAGAAGATATGAGTAAAGGAAGATCACAAGAAAATAAGGATGCACAAGAAGATTTTCCAATGAAAATGTTAGATTCACTCGATGATATAAAGATGGAGAAAATAAAAGGTATTCCCTTCAATCTATAATAATTGACCTGTTTGTCAAAAAAAATGGAGATAAAAGAAAAGTATTGTCTTTATAATAATTTATCATCTTATTATCTAGATAAAGGTTATTTTTCAAAAGATATGAGTAAAGGAATATCACAAGAAAGGAAGCCTACAAAAGAATATTTTCCAATCAATATATTAGATTCGCCAATTGATGCAAGAGAGGGATTAAAAGAAACAACAAATGAGAAAATAGAAGGTACTCACTTTGTTCACTATTTTATAAACAAAAAATACAATATTTCACAATTATTAAGAAATTCAATTAAGTGTAAATAAATTTTTCAATTTCATGTATATTATAAGTCAAAGTTATAAATTGTCCAATTTTAATGTCAGAAATTGAACTATCCACGATAATTTTTAAAAAAGTAAATGAAGGTTGTATAAGGGATAATGTCATTAAATAGTTAACATAGTGATTGAGATTTGTGACTTTGTTTTGTTAATAACAGTGACTAGAGGGAGTATCAACAAAAAAAATACAAAAGTTGTATCATTTGATAATAAGAAAGTAAGGGAAGAGACAAATCACAGGACACAGGTTGAAGAAAATGAAAGTTTGAGGAATGATATTACTAAGGATACAACACAGAAAGAAAGTGAGGAGGAACCTAAGATTTTAATAAAGGCTAAAGATCAACAATGCTTGCAAGAAAAGATGAGTAAAGGTATATCACAAGAAAGGAATGATGCAAAAAAAGATTTTTCAATCAAAATGATAGATTCACATGATGATGCAAGAGAGAGATTAAGGGAAACAATAGAAGAGAAATTAAAAGGTACTTACTTCGGACACTATTACAAGCAGCAACAACAACAACAAAAACTATTATTCTCGATTAAAAGGAAACTCAATTAAATACGATTAATTTAAGTCAGTTATTAAATTATTCATTTCTAATATCATACACTCAACTATACACATTAATTTATTTTTGAATTTAAAAAAGAGAGTATAAGGAATATTAGCAGTAAATGTTTAAAATAGTGATCACAATATTAAATTTTGTTTTGTTTATAATAGTGATCAATGAGAGTATCCACAAAGAGAGTGAAAAAGATGTATCATTTGTGAAGAAGAAAGCAATTGGAGAGAAATATGAAAAGATGCAAGTTGAAGAAAATGAATGTCTAAAGAATAATATCACTAAGGATACAACACAAAAAGAAAGTGAAGAGCACCCTAAGATTCTAAACGCAAAAGATCAACAATATTTCCAAGAAGAGATTAGTAAAGGCATATCACCAGAAAATAAGGTTGCAAAAAAAGATTTTTCAACAAAAATATTAGATTCACATGATGATACAAAGATCGATAAAATAAAAGGTACTTCCCTCGTTCTACAATAATGAACCTTTTGTAAAATAAAATAGAGATTAATGGAAGATGCTCTCTTTGTAATAATTGACCTATTTATTCTTTAGATGATTGTTATTTTCAAGACAAGGTGAGTAAAGAAAGATCACCAAAAAGTAAGGTTGTCAATTTTTCAAAGAAAATATTAGATTCACCAAATGATACAAGGATGAAGAAAACTAAAGGTACCCCATTTATTTCATAATAATTAACCTATTTTTACTAAAAAAAATTGTTTAAAGGATGATACTCTCTTTGTAATTATTGATTTTCTTATTCATTAGATGAATGTTATTTTAAAGAAGAGATAAGTGAAGGAAGATCACAAGAAAGCACAGCTGCACAAGGGGATTTTTCAATGAAAATCTTAGATTTACCAGACGATACAAGGATGGAAAAAATAAAAAGTACTATTTTTTAACCATAATAATTGACCTTTTGTAAAAAAAAATAGAGATTAATTGAAGGTACTCTCTTTGTAATGATTGACTTAATTATTCTGTATGTGATTGTTATTTAGAAGAAGAGATGAATGAAGGAAGATCACACAAAAGTAAAACGTTTTATTTACTAGATGATACAAGGATGGAGAAAATTAAAGGTACCATCCTTGCTTTCGTAATAATTGACCTATTTGTAAAAAAAAATAAATAGGAAATAAAGGAAGGTAATAATTGTCATTCTTATTCATTAGATGAATGTTGTTTACAAGAAGAGATGAGTAAAGGAGGATCGCAAGAAGACAACGTTTCTCAAGAAGATGTTCCAATAAAAATGTTAGATTCACCAGATGTGATAAGGATGGAGAAAATAAAAGGTACTCCTTTTATTCCATAAAAAATTACCTATGTGTAAAAAAAAAAGAGATTAAAAGAAGATACTTTATTTATAATAATTCTTCTTATTTACTAGATGATTGTAAATTTCAAGAAGAGATGAGGAAAGAAATATCACAAGAATACAAGGTCGCAAAAGAAGACTTTCCAATGAAAATGATAGATTCACCTAATGATGCAAGAGAGGGAGTGAAGGAAGCAACAAAGGAGAAAATAAAAGGTATTCAATTCCTTCATTATTATAAGCAAAAAAGATACTCTCATTGTCCCACAATAAGTGACCCATTTGTAGAAAAAATTGTCCTAAAATGAATAATTTTTTCAATTTTCAATGCACTTTTTCGTAGTGTACATTTATACAATATTACTTGTATCATGTTCAATGCAAATCTTCTATTGTGCAATAATAATATTAATAAGCCATCAATACCTGATAAGAATAATTTGGTAAAAGTAGTATTATCTCTATTTCATTTAACATTTTTCTTAATGTGTGAGAAATGATTTGCAATCTTATTTTGTTAATAATAGTGACTACATGGGATATGAACGAAGAGAGTGCAAAAGTTGTATCTTTAGATTCACGGCCGGATGATACAAGAGAGCGATTAAAAGAAACAATAAAGGCGGAAATAAAAGGTATTCACTTGGTTCACTCTTATATGAAGAAAAATAATAATATTTTACACGATTATCAAGAAATTCAGTTAAGTATAATAAATTTTTTTAATTTAATATGAAATATTAATTAAATTAACTAATTTGTCTAATTTTAATGTTATAAACTCAACTTTCCACATTAATTTTTTTATGACTTAAATGCGAATTCCCTCGAGTTTATCAATTCTGCAATTTTGCCCCCTATAATTTAAATGAGTTATTTTACTCAAGTTTTCCAATTGTATCATTTTGCTTCTCCTATAACCTCAACATTTATCTCTTTCTGACTTCATAGCTCTCGTCTTTTAAAAAAAAAAACTCTTCTGACATAGCATTATTTAATTTAAAAAATAATTATAAAGAAATAATAGCATGTCACGTGTGTTAAAAAACACTTCAAATTTATTTATCAAGATAATTGTTATGATAATTTTGGTACATTTAAAAAAAAAAGTCAAATTAATTAAGAAATGTATTTTCATTAATCTAAACAAAACAAAAACTTTTAGAATTTGAACCTCCACAAATAATATATAATAATTTATTAGATACACTAAATTTTAAATAAAAATCTAAAATGTAGTAATTCAAACTCCTTAAAAAATACATAATTGCAAACTAGCATAAGAGAGAATGTAAACATCTCATTACTTACTAGCTGTCATAAGGAGAACATATTTCTACAGGTCTTCGTGTTTTTGAGATTAGTGAAAATATATTACTTCATTTAATTGAGTTTTTTTATTTTATTTCAATTGGACCTGAATCATCAAAACAATTATTTTAATGAATAAATTTAAATAGTTGTTTGATATGTGAACCCCTATTTTTTTTGTTTTTTTTTATAATTATTTTCTAAATTAAATAATGTCATGTCAACAATTTATCTTAAAAAAAATTAAGAGTGGGGGGACTATGAAATTAAAAAAGAGGTAAATGTAACTGACCACAATCGTTTATTAGACATTGAGAGGGGTATAATTGCACAATTGGGAAACTTGGAGGGGTAAAATTACTCATTTGAAATTAGAGAAAGGGAAATTGCACAATTAAGAAACTTGAGGGGAAAGTGCATTTAAGTTTTTTTATAAATTAAATGAATGATGTATAAGAAATAATAACATTAAATGGATATAATAATGGTCGAGATTTACAACCTTGTTATGCTAATAATAGTGACCAAAGACACTATCAACAAAGAAAGTGCAAAAGTTGTATCAATTGTAGAAAAGAAAGTAAAAGGACATAAAAATAAAAAGACAGAAGTGGAAAAAAGTGAAGGTTTGAGGAATGATATAACTAAGGATACAATACAAAAAGAAAGTGACAAGGAACCTAAGATTCTACAACAATGTTTTCAAGAAGAGATGAGTAAAAGAAGATCACAAGAAAGCAATATTACAAAACAAGATTTTTCAACGAGAATTTTAGATTCACTAGATGATGCAATAGAAGGATTAAAGGAAATAGCCGAGGAGAAAGTAAAAGGTACTTACTTCATTCACTATTATAAACAAAAAAGAAACAATGTTTTTCATGGTCATTAAGAAAATTAGCTAAGTACAATTAATTTTTAAGATTTAATGCATAATATAAGTCAAATTTACTAAATTATCCGATTTTATACTCATAAACTCAAGTATTCACATTAATTTATTTTGAATGAAATAAAAGATGTATAAGGAATAATAACATTAAATGGTTATAATAGTGACCATGATTTGTGACTTGTTTTGCTTATTATAGTGGATCAAGGGACTATCAACGAAGAAAGTGCAAAACGTGTATCATTTATGAAGAAGAAGATAAAAGGAGAGAAAAATGAAAAGACACAACTGGAAGTAAATGAAGGTGCGAGGAATGATATAACTAAGGATACAACACAAAAAGAAAGTGAAGATCAACCTAAGATTATATTAAAGGCTAAAGGTCAACAAAATTTGCAAGAAGAGATAAGTAAAGGAAGAAATATGGGAAGCACAAGTCCTATGCAAATAGAAGAAGATTCTTTTGCAAAAAGAAAGGGTAAGGAAATGTTTTTCAATGAGTCTACCATAATGGATGAACTTCAAGGATCTGAGATTGAAAGAGCTGGTCAAAATTTATATAATGTGCCAAATGAAAAACATTCAAAATTTTCAACAATAGTAAGTAAGGGATTTAAGGAGTTTGAATATAATGGGGACACAAAGGATAATAATCATAAGACAAATTTTGAAAGCAAGGAGACACATGAATCAAAAGATGAAAGTATGAAGCAAGATATTTTAAATCCAAAGAAACAAAAAGAAGTTGGAGAACAAGTGGTTAAACCATTATTATCACCTAAACAATGTGAAGTTGAAGAAAAAGATAAATTATTATGTAAAGCATCTCTAGAATCATTACAAAAAGAAGATTGTACAAATGATATGCAAAATTTGATTGGAATGAAGGCTAAACAAAAGGAAACTTTGAAGCCAGAAATTTTTGAAGATGTTAGTCAAATAGTAGAAAGAATGGAAACAAAAATTGGTTTGGAAACAACTCTTGAAAGAGAAGAATACAAAACAACTCAAAATGTTAATGTTGACAAGTTGAAGAAACAAGGTGAAATTATATATGATGGTGATATTGAAAAGGTTGATGATGATAAAGAAAAAAGTAATCATGAAACAATGAAAACAATAAATGAAAACGTTCATCCTATAAAATATGAAATTGATGAGAAAGAAGAAGAATGCCTTGAAGAAAACCTAAACAATAATGATAATGCACAAATGGAAAGTCAAAGGCCTCTTGAACAAAATGATTGTGGAACACAAGAGATTAAAGCGTCAAAAATCGCACCATTCGAAGGAGCTAATCAACAATCAAAAAATGAAGAAAATAGAAAGTTAGAAGATGTTATTGAAGCAATAAAAGAGTCACCAAAGATAAAAAATGGGGAGAGTGAAGGAAATGATGATAGTTTTAAACCACATGCCCTTGAAGAAGCACTTGATAGGTGTGAATTGAAAGGTGCCAAGAATTTAATAGATAATAGTGGTCAACAATATGTGCAATATAAGAAAACATATCAAACACCAAAGAGTGTAGAAGAAAATGATTTAAATAAAAAGGAAGAAACTCTAATAAAAAAGGTGGAGGAGAAAAATACTAATGAATCAACAAAGCCAAAAATGGAATACGGAATTCCAAAGGTAGAAGAAGTAGAAGAAGTAGAAGAAGAAGAAGAAAAAGAGGACGAAAGAAACATTCATGTACTACAAGCAACCATTTCTAAAGAAGAAGATAGGGTTGAACAAAAAGGTGTAAATAAATTTGCACCTCTAAAAGAACCATTTCATTCCATAGATGAAGTGGCTCAACAATCAAAACTTTCAAAATCATCATGCACTCAACAATTTGAAGTTGAAAGAGAAGAAAAAAATACAAAGAATAATGACTCTAAAATAGATATTCAAGAGTCAACAAAAATTAAAACAGAACAAGAAATTGAACAATGCACAACAAACAAAGATGAGGAAACAAAATATGGAATAGAAGAACTTGAGGAAGCCTATGATGAAGTGTTAGATGAACAAAAAGAATGTAATGATGAACCAAATAAAAGGGAAAAGGACAATACTAAAATATCAAAGAAATTGTTGGTTCCATTGGTCATAGCAGGATTTGTCACTCTAGTAGTTTTCTTTGTTAGGCTTAGAAGAGCAAGAAAAAGGTATAATTTGAGATGATAAAATCTAGTTGATCACTATTTTGTTCTACATAATTATAGGGTTGTTGAATCTATATCATAAAATATAAATTAGTATATATCCTAAACAAATTTATAGAAGCATGTTTCAAGTGAATATGTTTTAAACAAACAACATGTCAATTTTGAGAATAATACTATAGAAATACTAAATTGATTGGATTTTTAATTTAAAAACTAATTTTTTTTTGTTTCATAAATTTATAGAATTAAATTTCTTGCCATTACCATTTTAAGGACAAAATATTCTAAGAAATACATCCCTAAAATATGGTAGAATAAGTTAAAGGATCAAGATTCAAATCCTAATGGACGTATAAAAAATACTAATTTACCAACTACTAATATTTGTCTATAAAAAAAAAATTATTCATCTATTT
>JBBPBT010000152.1:11888135-11949512 GCA_037974875.1 Cicer bijugum | reverse complement strand
ATATATATATATATATATATATATATATATATATATATATATATATATATATATATATAAACTAACCTATTCTTGTAGTATTATCTTAACCTAGTATTATTGTGATCGTTTATGTAAAGGATAAATCGCAAATTTTATGTTTGTATTGACCCCAACTAAAAAATATTTCTAACTTATCTTATATATGTTGTTTGTTTCTCATATATCCATCGAATGGTTGTACAACTTCCTCATATAAATAAATAGATTGTTTGTGACCTACCATTATGAGGATCAAACAAATAACATGCATCTCTAAAATAACAAAATACGTCTTTGATGACAAACATTGGCAACAAAGAATATATTATAACATGTATAATTAACAAGGTATATTAGTATTCTCAATTAATCTAAGATGTGATACGGTATGACCAATTCGAGTTGTTCCAATTTCACTATGATATGATGCCTCAAAAGCACTAAATTGTTGATCTTTTTTTCAACGGTTGAAATGATCTTTATTCACATTTAGTGACCTTACAACCATTACAATACGCAACATATGTGATTTGTCTGTATAGAACCACATTTACTATATATGATTAATGATCTATAAAAATCTATTAATTAAATACTCAATTTGTAATTTCCAACTTATTTATATATCATTTGTAGCTATTTCATCTCAACCGAACATTAGGGAGTTTGAGAATCGAGGAAGATCAAAATTACTAGCCTCGATGCACGACCCTCACATCCATGTTTCTCTTTCCAATTTGACGGCTTCCATTGTCTAAAAAAAAATATCATCTTTTGTTGTTGGTTTAACTAATGCTCTTGTCAAAAAAAACAAACTTCCCGTTGCCTTCCGAGATTAGACGAACGATTTGAATCCATTCATAAGAGAGTTTGTAGAGTGAAACCTACATTAAAATTGTTGTCGTTACCAAAAAAAATTGATCCCTGTTCCAATGCCCCCAACACCAAGACTTGATATTGTTGACCCATAACTATGGCTATTGTTGATGTCTTGATAAGGTGATGGTTTGTTTCCAATGACGGCGGGCCTCCGATCCATGATTTAGATGAAAAAATAGTTTGAAAAATGGGTTGTGCAGAAAGTAGTGGAAAGCTTTAGAGTTCAACCCTAACCTAGGGCTCGTGATACCATGTAGAAAAATGCAGTAGAATATTGTTAAGATTTATTTTGTACTCTAATCTAATTTCAATAGAGAGAATACAAAAAATTATTTTCTTTGAATTAAAGAGATTTTAGAGAAATTAAAACAAAATGTATCATATTCTAAAATAGAAAATCTACGCTACTAAAAATAGAAAATAGAAAATAATTGTGGATTCTCCAACAAAAAGAATCAAATAAGGCACAAGAGACAGTAAAAATATTTGTGTTAGAGAAACAGAGGGAGAGATAAAAGAACTTCCGTGACATTTTATATCAATAATATCAAGACGAGGGTAAGACATGACGCTGACAGTTTGAGAAGGTAAACAGATACAAGAAAAAGCAAAGAAAAGCCTAGAATCTTGGGAAGCAAAAGTACATCTTCTCATTGAATGATCACATGAACAAGTCCCAATGTTTTATTGCAATAATGGCTCGTCCTTCTTAGTAAACCATATAATAGACTTGATATTTAAATAATTGAAATTTCAAATATAGGAACTTGAAGTGAACATTACAAAATTGAAATAGCACAAAAATAATACATTCCTAAATATGAACTCACCGTCAAAAAATATATATATATATATATGAACTTGCATCCTATGGCAAGAAATGCATTATAACATTTTGTGCGGGAAAATTTTCTGCACAATAAACCCACCCATTTTCTTTTCAGTTCCAAACATGAGACTCGACCATGGGTAAATATATTGAAACAGCAAAGAAAAAAAATACATACAATTTATCAATATCACTCATGCAACATCAACTACAAATATGCTACCCGAATCACACCATCCACCCAAAACATCTTTGTTGGAGCACTGCAATGTAATAAACAGTAATATTAGATAGAAGCACACAAGTTTGAGCCAAGAAATGTTACAAATAAATAAGTAAAGAAAAATCTCTGTAAAAAGAAAATAGAATCTTGCATGGGTTATTTGTGTGTTTGTATTACGTTTTATATGTTTTATATTAGATATTAACTCAACTTTACAAAACCGACTTGTAAGTTGAAGAGTGTTAATCTTTATAAAAAAAATCTTTTTAACGCATGACATGAGTTTTTCCCGATAACTTGACAAAATCAAGTATGTTAATAAACTAGCAAAAGATGAAAGGATTAAATTAAATGTAAGACAACCATTTAAATAGCCATCATGCATGTCTATGTCCGTGACTAATTTTGGATGCACTCTACATTATGTCCTCTTTTTTATCCTGCAACACTCTTCATAAAGTTTAAAATATATTACAATGGTCTAATGTTGAACCATGTCATTTGACAATGAAGGATACCAATGCAATTATTGACACATGGCTTAAGAATTTACATGTCACATAATCTTTACTTTTTGCGCCTAAGTTTGAAAAAGCTTGTTTTAGATCATGAATATAAAGTTTTCTCTTGTCTAAGATATATTAATGACTAACAACTAACAGCATGGGTGATGGAAATTCAAGCAACACTAAGCTCATAAAATGCAAGCAACACTAAGCTCATAAAATGCAAGCACCACTAAGCTGCAGAACATATTACGAAGAAATTGGACAACTAAGTTACAAAAAGCTCAAAATTTATATTTCTTCATTCAAATGGAAAAGATGGTAAAAGAGACGAGGAAAAATTTTATGTAAAATTGATCCTACAGTAACTTTTAGATTCAGTTGAATATTACTAGGTAGTCAATCATGACTGTGAAGGGGATGGCCGCTGCGGCGCGGGGAGAAGGAAGGTCGCGCGCGATCTGGGCGCGTTTGTGGGTCGTGTGCTTCCAAAACCCAGTGAATTTTTTTCCGGAAAAACAAATTTTTTAGGAAAAACCAATATTGCCCTTCAGTTTTAAAATGTTTTGAGGGTATTTTTGGTATTTCTTCCTTCAGATTTCACATTTCACTTTCCCTTCTTCTAATTCTTCGTTCCTCCTCACTGCCGTTTTCGTTCTTCCACCACCAGCCGCACCGTCACGCTTCAAGCACCACCATCTCACACCGTCGAGCTTCAAGCACCACCATCACGCCGTTTCCTTCCTTCCTTCTTTCGTTTTTTTTCTTTAGTTTTTCTTTTCTTTTTCTTTTGTTACTTATTTTTCTTTAGTTTTTCTTTTCTTTTCTTTTGTTACTAACTTCCTTCATTCTTTCTCTGTTTGTTTTTTTACTTCCCTTCTTTAGTTTTTTTTCTTTTCTTTTGTTACTTAATATTTTGTTATTTTATTACTCTATGTTGAAGAAGATGATGATATTTGGTATTTAAATGTATGTTTTGATTAAGACTTGGGTTTTTTTTATTACTATCACGAATGTTTATTAGTTTGAGGCATTGTTTAATGATGTATTGTTTAATGATGTATGTTTATATAGTATTATTCACGTAATTTGTCCAAAAAACAGAGGTAATCCCGGTATCCCGCTATATTGGTTTTTGGGGTTGGTCGCAACGCGCCGCTATTTGGAACTAACTACCTACAAGTACTACAGTGAATCAACAAGGTACACACAGACCTGACATATGCAAATCAAACAAATATAACAGGATTATCAAAAGCATGAGAAAACTATGATACAAAGCTTTTTAAATAAAGTACCTTACTAAAGCCAAGCCAGTTCGAGTCTCCTCTAAATGAAAATAATTTGTTACTTTCTTTCCATTGTCCGCAAAAGACCTGAATTGGTTACACCAAATTGTAGAAGCATTATAAGCATCTACATGAATATGAACCAAAATATAATCGAAAAAGGATTTTTCTAAGGAATAAAACTAGCATTTATCACCCATCTTAATTTCCTTAAATGTGCTTTGGATTTTAAGATATGAAATGCATACATGTCATTTCCTAGTTTCTATTTTTAAATTCATAATATGTTCATTGTAAAATTTTAAAAACCCTCACACAATTATCCCTATGGCAATTTGTAAAAAATGTTTAGTAACAACTGCACAAAAAGCTTAACCAGTTAGATGAATGTACAAGTGGTTATTATATTATTATATCTCTAACATGCCACCTTGTTCAACGATCTTGAAACATAGATAACGCACATTGCACAAGCATCCCTATCTCGTGTTCAAATCCAAATTCTGGTCATGGAAGCTTTGATACCGTTAGAATATTAGAAAATATTTTATTTAATCTTCTATATTATATTAGATTATCTTAATTTATTTTCTAGGATAAATTTATAATCTTAGAGTACCTTAAGTTATTTTCTATGATACATTTATAATCTTAGAGTATCTCTTAGGATTGAATTTTATAAAACTTATTATTATGATGGTTTGTTCCTGATTTACGTTTGAGGTTATGTATCTTTATAAATAGGGATTAGTATTTATTCTTTTGTATCAAGTCAGGATTAAGATATTATCAATAAGAATATTTCATATTATTTTTTTCTCTCATTTTATCTAAACTCACAAATTCAACAGATACCATGTCATGAATGAATGTGGTTAATGAGATAAATCACTACGGGTTTTCCACATACCCCATTCATCCTTTATTATACATTGGTCATTAAAAAATTTATAGAAGAACTACCTCATAATCCACCCCTTGAATATAGATATAGTCAGGATCAACTGTTGAGAAAGCCAGCCTTGTTATCTGCAGTACTTATGAAAACAACATTCACAAATAGCAGCAAGTAAACATGCAAAAAAAAATGTTTTTCAAGTTGAACTGAGGAAATCAACTTAGAGTTTAATGGTTATAACTGACAGTGTAAAACAGTTTTACACTGTCATCCAATAAGAAACCACCACTTTGCCATGTCACCACCAATTTCAAAATATCCTTACAAAAGTGGAATGATTTGGCGGAACACAGGATTTTCATTGGATGTTAGTGTAAAACTAGTTTACAATGATAGTGCATCTCCTATTTTCTCATCAACTTAAGCATTATGAGGAATATTAACTGTAAGTTTTTTCTTTTCCTTCAATTCCATATTGAATATCAAAGATAACTGATTTTCATTATTGAATAATCAGAGTACAATTCTGATCATCTCATCTTAGATACTTGCTGAGGTTCACCAGCTATAGCAGGTTTACAAGAGGTTAGATGGACAGTTGTCAGTCACTAGGACAGCTGTCATATAACTGCCTAATTGAATCTACACTTAATTACAATCAGTCTCCTATTTACTATACTCATATTTACCCCCCACAAGCTCATGGCGGCTGTGCTGAGAGGACTGGCGCTGTCACATTGAGCTTGAGCCTTAGGAGAAGAAACTTAGAGCTGGAGACTGGTTTTGTAAGTGCATCTGCCCACTTATCATTACCAGGTATATGCCGTTCCTGCAGCTGCTTTGCCAGGACCTTTTCTCTAACAAAAAAGAGATCAAAAGGGATTATGAGCCAAGAAAACAGCTGATTGATTATCACAAAAAATCAATGGGGAAGAGCAGGGAACACAGTTCAGTGAGCAGTGTTTGGAACCAAAGGAGTTCAGATGTGACATGAGCAAGACTACGATACTTAGCTTCAGTGCTGGACCAAGCTACAACTGGTTGTTTGCGTGACCACCAAGAAATGAGATTAGCACCAAATAAATTGCAGCACCAGAGGTTCACTATCTGTCTTCAGGGTCTGCTGCCCAGTCAGCATCACAGAAAGCCTTGAGAGAGGGTGGTTTGTGAGTAGATGCAATGTAAAAACGAAAGACCAAGATGACTGTACCTTTGAGATAACGCAAAATGCGTTTTACTGCAACCCAATGAGATTCTAGGGGATTAGCCATGAACTGACACACTTTGTTGACAGCAAATGAGAGCTCAGGACGTGTGATGGTAACACACTGAAGTGCACCAACCATAGACCAATAAAGGAAGGCATCTTGCACTGAGTCTGAACCTGTTCTAGTAAGTTTGCAACCAGACTGCATAGGTATTGAAACTGGAGTAGATTCCAGCATATTTGTCCTAGGAAGAAAGTCACAAATATACTTGCTTTGAGTAAGAAGGAGGATACCATATGACTGTTTCTTTACTTTTATATCCAAGAAATAGTCAAGGTCCCCTAGATGCTTAAGAGAGAAGGCAGAATTGAGCTTGGACACAAGCTTAAGAATCAAATCTGATGAACTGCCTGTGATTATGATATCGTCAACATAGACTAGTAGGTACACAACATGTTTTTGCATAGAGAAGGTAAACAAGGATGGGTCACATTTGCTGCCTTTGAACCCAAGTTGCAGTAGGCGTTCAAACCACTGGCTGGGAACTTGTTTAAGCCCTAAAGAGCTTTCTGCAATTTGCAAACAAGAGCAGGGTTGCTACTTTCAAAGCCTTAAGGTTGCTGCTTCTACTTCTTCCTCAAGGGTGCCATTTAAGAAGGCATTGTTCACATCTCTGAATAGACCAATTGTAGGTAGTGGCAAGGGATAGAATCAGTCTAATAGTAACAGGTTTAATAACTGGGGAAAAGGTTTCATTAAAATCAAAACCTTGCAGCGCATCATATTCTTCTTGCATGAAGCAAGCCATTTGGGATCAAGAAGAGCTTGTTTTACTGTTTTGGGTTCAGAATGTGTAAGAAGCAAAGTAGGCTTACTTTGAGGTCGTGCAAAACCAGATTTCGCACGAATCTTCATGGGATGGTCATTAACAAGTTTATTAGGAAGAGGTTGAGCATAAGCTGGAATAGGAGTGGAATTAGTAGAAGATGAAGATGCAGGAAAAGAGGTAGATGGTGAGGGAATGATAGGACTAGTGTGAGGAGTAGAAGAGCTAGAGGGGGAAGAAGGAATGTTGTGGGATGTGAAAGATCAAAAATTGAGTGTTGAGGAGAGGATTCATGTGTTAGGGCTAAGAGATGAAGAAGGGAAAAAGGTGAAGAAGGGAGTTAGTGTAACACTGGTAGAGGGTGAAGAAGAAGTACTAGTGTTGAGAAAAATGGTGGGATAAGGAAACTTGGTTTCATTAAACAAAACATCCTTGGATATGTATAACCTACCAGTTGGTCACAAACACCTATAGCCTTAATGAGAGGGAGAGTACCCTAAGAATAAACACTCATGAGAACGAAAATCAAGTTTGTGAGCATTATAATGCCTTATCAAGGGGAAACATGCACAACCAAAAACTTTAAGGAATTTGTAGTCAGGTTCTTGATTAAACAAAAACGTGTATGGTATTTTGAAGTGAAGAGAGGATGTAGGGTGCCTGTTTATGAGATAGACAGCAGCGAGAAATGCATAGTCTCAATAGGCTAATGGAAGAGAGGTCTCGCTTAGGAGTGAGGCCTAACTCAACAATGTGGCGATGTTTTCTTTCCACGACACCATTTTGATGATGGGTGTGCAGGACATATATGTCTATGAATAATCCCTAAATCTTTAAGGTATTTGGTGAAGGGGCGAAATTCACCTCCCCAATCAGTTTGAAGTGCCTTAAGCGAATGAGCGAGTTGTAGCTCAACCATGGCTTTAAATTGTTAGAAAACGGTAAAGGCTTCAGACTTGGATTTTAGTAAATAGATCCAAGTGAATCTAGAGTAAGCATCAACAAAGGTGATATAATAGTGATAGCCAAGGGTAGAGGCATTAGGGAGGGTCCCATAAAACACTAAAGACTAATTCAAGTGGATGAGTGTAAATGGTGTGTGAAGTGGGTGAGTGTAATCTGTGAGCCTTTCCCATGCAGCAAGCAGTGCAAAAATTGGAAACATCTTTATTAGAAAATGAGATTTTACAATGATCAAGTACTAATTTCAATGTATGACTATTAGGGTGTCCAAGGCATAGATGCCAAAGATATTGAGAACTAGCAGATAAAGCACTACTAGAAACAGTATAATCATTGGATACAGTATTTACAGAGATAGAGTGGGAAACTCATATAGGCCATCAGTTTCCTAAGATTTTACAAAGCATTCATTAGCATGAAACTGAAAATAAACAGTTCTCCACGGAAACTTGACTTACACTGATGAGGTTCTTAGTTATTGAGAGGACATGAAGTAGATTATGAAGGTAGAGAGGTATGTGGGGGAGAGGGAAAGGTACTAGAACCAGAGGAACGAATGGTCAAACCTTGACCATTTCCAATGAAGATCTGATCATGACCTTCAAGTGGAGCCAGGAACCAGGTCAACTCCGGTCGCCTGCTACCAAGGAATAGGTGGTCTAGGGCCTGTACTCAAGCAGTATGTGACTGTAGAACCGAGCGGTCTGCGGCCGGCACTAAAGTTGTTGGTTGGGCTCTAAGACTCGGGCTGACTGTTTTATAACTGTGCAGTAAAAGTTTTCTTTGAACAAATTATACTTTTTTATCAATTATTACCAAAAAGCAATACCCTATTGTATCCGCCCTAATTGAATCTTATGGTTGACATATTTTATTTCCTAATCATTTTGTATGCTGGATCTTGGATACATAAACTATGCAACTTGTGGCATCATATGTTTCTCCAATCTTCACCTCTGAGCTAATGCCTGAACGTCCCACCTAAACTTACATCTCATATATTCCATGTCGATTGTACTTAAATGATTATTTATTGACATGTGGCTGATCTTAGCAGCTCTAACTTTCAATTATTTATACTCTCTGACTGAGACTATATAATACACACAAAAATCATATCACGGCATCGTATTTTGGATATGTTAACTTGTTATTTGTCAAGTAAGCAAAACTAGAATTAAGAAGTAATTAAAACTGCAAAAGAATGTTGTCATATTATATTCTTCAAAAAAATCATCAAAAGCGGTAATCAAAGTTGTGTAGAAAGATCAAGGATGAGTGCATTATTAAAGCCGACCTCATATTTTGAACAATGCACCCATCTAGACAAGGCCGACCATCTACATGGAGAAGTAATTTATAAAGCATAGTTAGGAAAATGTAAAAGTAAATTGAAAAAACAAAGAAAATAAGGAACAGTTATTAGAAACTAATAAGTAATCTCTTGTTGTAATAGTCCCTGTAAGAATCTAATATAATAAGATAACAAATATTCTATCCCTATTTATAAGATGTGATAAGATTGATAACTAATCCTACAAAGATAAACCAAGATATTCTAAGATAATATCAAGATATTATTTTATATTCTAACAGTTTCTACCTCTTATCTAGTTGGCCTTTCTTTTATCTTATCAATTAGTTAGATGATTAGCTTTCTGTTAAGTTTGTTTCTAACTGTCAAACAGTTAGTTATCAGTTTTTCTATAAACAACTATTCTTTCATCGCTTGTATTTTTCCTTCAACTGATCAGTAATGAGCTTTATTTGGTTTAGTTTCCTACAGTTGTTTCATTACAACAGTAGTCATGGGTATACACTATGTTTACATAGATTAAATATATAGAAAGATTCACAAAAAACCAATGACAATTCTGTTAGGCCTCTTATAACTAAATATTATAAGAGGAGGGTCAAGAGTTAGAATTTTAAATGGGAACTGAATTTATAATGCAGTTATTTTTTTATTTAGGCAGTTAGTGTCAATTTAAGTTGTAAATCAGGCAGTAACTGCTGCTCTACAACAGTTATGGGGCAAATAAAAGTAGGAAATTAGAGAGAGGAGGGCAGGAAATTTCTGAGTGATTATTGGAAAGAGAGACCAAGCTCTCAAATTCTTGGAGTGGATATTCTTGTAATCGTTTATCAATTCTGCCCAAACAGAATTGTAAACTCGTATTCTGTTTAAATTCAATAAAGAATTCAGTTCCCCAATTTCAATTAAGTACTAACCAGTTCCAACACTGGTATCCGAGCAACAAAAGTCCAGGAGAAATTAATGGTATTTACGCGCAATATGGAAGCACGTAGTATGGAAGCACGTATGGAAGTTCTGGAACGAGGGTTTGAAGGGTTGCTGGCTTTGCGTGAAACATGGGAAAAACATATGGAACAAGAGAGGGTGGAGCAGTTGGAAACCAGGCGCCAATTGAATGCCTTGCTTGATGCTGTCAGGCTAATTCACACGAGACAGGAAGATGATTCCAGCGATGGGAGTCGGGCTGTGTTGTATGGAGAGAGCCCAGAAAATTCCCTAGACTTGCGAAACAGGGTTGAAAGATGGAGGAAATTAGAAATACCCGTCTTTGATGGTGAAGATGCGTATGGATGGACGACTAGGGTGGAGAGATTCTTTGATCTAAAAGGAATGTCTGGGGCAGAGAAGTTGCAAGCGATAATGGTGGCTATGGAGGGAAAGGCTTTGACATGGTACCAATGGTGGAAATTTTCTGCTCAACATCCTACTTGGGACGATTTTCGTGCTGCTGTGATTAAGCGTTTCCAACCATCTATGGTTGAAAGCCCTTTTGAATTGTTACTAAGTCTCAAACAAACAGGGTCAGTAGAAGAGTATCGAGAAAAGTTTGAATTGTATGCAAGCCCACTCAAATGTGCAGAACCCGCATATTTGAAAGGAATCTTTTTGAATGGACTTAAGGAAGTGATAAGAGCAAAATTAAAATTACATCCAGTGGAGACTTTTTGCAGAATTAATGGACTTTGCTCAAAGAGTTGATGAGAAGAACAATTTAGTCACCAAGGATAGCAATTTTGCGAATTCTGGGGGTAAACCAATGAGAACTTACAATAATACTAGAACGGTGACATGGGAACCCGGGGTAAAGCAACAAACACAAACTACAATGTCCGGAGTTGGAAGTTCTTCAGGGGAAGGAAGTGTTGCAAAGCCTCCTAGAACTTTTAGAGGCATAGAATTCAGAAGGTTAACTGAGGCTGAAATGCAAGAGAAATCACGAAAGAGATTATGTTTTCACTGCGATGAGAGGTTTAGTCCAGGCCATGTGTGTGTTAACAAACAGTTGCACGTGCTGGTTTTGGGTGAGGAAGATGAGAAATGTGAATTGCAGAAACCGAATCTAGTGGAAGTGGAGGGAGAATTGAAAGACCTCAAATTGTCTATGTGTAGCATTGCTGGTCTCACTTCGAAGAAAACCATTAAGTTATAAGGAAGGATTGGTGAGGAACATGTTATGGTCCTTGTAGATTGTGGAGCTTCACATAATTTCATTTCAGCCACTTTTGTGAAGGAACATAATTTGCAAATGTTTGCAACCTCCATATACACGGTGGAAGTAGGAGATGGGAGAAAACTTGATTGTGGAGGAGTGTGTCCTCAATTAGAATTGGTGATGCAAAGACTCAAAGTGCAACAAGATTTTTATGTCTTTGATCTTGGAGGAGTGGATGTAGTGTTGGGGATGGAATGGTTGGCTGGTCTAGGAGAAATTAGAGCCAATTTCCGTGAGTTCACACTTAGAATTCCTAGCGGAAATGGTTATCATACTTTGAAAGGGGACCCTGATTTAACTAGAGTTGTTGCATCTCTAAAGTCCCTTTTGAAAGCGTTAAATGATCAAGGCCAAGGATTCTTAGTGGAATACCATCAACTACAAGCCGAAACTGCAGTTACAGATGAAAATCCAGAATGGACAGCAGCTATTTTAGAAGAATATGCCCAATCATTTTAGTGAAAAAAAAAAAGATGGCGGGTGGCGCTTTTGTGTAGATTACAGGGCTTTGAATAAGATAACCATACCAGATAAGTTCCCTATTCCTATTATTGACGAGCTGCTTGATGAACTGGGAGGCGCAGCGATCTTTTCAAAATTGGACCTGAAATCGGGGTAACATCAAATTAGGATGCAGGAAGCAGATATTCCAAAAACAGCTTTTAGAACTCATGAAGGGCATTGTGAGTTTATTGTCATGCCTTTTGGACTTACGAATGCCCCTTCAACTTTTCAATCCCTTATGAATGAAGTGTTAAGGCCGTACTTGAGAAAGTATGTGTTGGTTTTCTTCGATGACATCTTGGTTTACAGTACAGATGAACAAGCGCACCAAAGGCATTTAAGGGTTGTCCTAGCTTTGTTGAAAGAGCATCAATTATTTGCCAACAAGAAAAAATGCACTTTTGGGCAGACTCAATTAGAGTATTTGGGTCATATCATCTCAGCAGGTGGAGTTGCAGCAGATCCAAAAAAGATTGAAGCTATGTTAGATTGGCCAACACCCAAGGACATCAAGGCCTTAAGAGGATTTTTGGGGCTAACAGGGTATTATCGAAGATTTGTTAGAGATTATGGAAAGATTGCTAGGCCCTTGACCCAACTTTTGAAGAAAGACAACTTCCAATAGAATAGAGAAGTCCAAGCTGCCTTGGAACAACTCAAGAGATTGGTGGCAGCATTGCCAACACTCACTGTTCCAGATTTCTCTAAAACCTTTACCATAGAAACTGATGCATCTAACAAGGGCTTGGGTGCAGTTTTATTGCAAGAAGGGAGATCAGTGGCTTTTCTTAGCCAAACATTATCAGACAGAGCACAATCTAACTCAGTTTATGAAAGAGAGTTGATGGCTATTGTGATGGCTGTTCAAAAGTGGCGACATTACCTGCTAGGAAGGCATTTCATCATCATCACCGATCAGAAAAGCCTAAAATTTCTAACAGAACAACAAGTATTGGGTGAAGAATATTTCAGGTGGACAGCAAAACTCATGGGACTAGACTTTGAAATCCATTATAGGCCTGGAAAAGAATATGGTGTGGCTGATGCACTTTCTAGAAAGATGACATTTGCAGCTTTGTCTTCAGTTCACTTTGAAGAGGTGGAAGATTGGGAGTCCGAAACTTATCGAGATTCTAAGTTACAAAATTATATAATCCAAGATCATAATGCTCATCTAGGATATACATTTCAAAATAAAAAATTGCTCTATAAGGGGAGATTGGTGCTACCAAAAGGATCTTCAAGGATTCCCATTTTGCTACAAGAATTTCACAACTCAGCAGTGGGGGGACACTCTGGTTTTTTTAGAACCTATAAAAGAATTTATGAGATTGTGTATTGGGAGGGCATGAAAAAAGATATTCAGCAGCATGTGGCCAATTGTGAGGTGTGTCACCTGAACAAATATCAAGCTTTGTCTCCTGCAAGCCTTCTTCAACCACTACCTATACCCAATCAGGTTTGGGCTGATATATCTATGGATTTCATTGAAGGATTACCTAAGGTTCAAGGTAAAAATGTCATTCTCGTAGTGGTGGACAGATTGACTAAATATGCTCATTTTCTAGCACTTAGCCATCCTTTCACTGCAAAAGATGTTGCTGAAGTTTTCCTTCAAGAGGAAGTAAAGTTACATGGTTTCCCCTCTACTATTGTGTCTGACAGAGATAAGATTTTCCTAAGTCATTTTTGGTCGTTTTTATGGACCATATCAGATTTCAAAGCAGATTGGAGCAATTGCATTTGAGTTAGCTCTTCCACCAGAGAGTAAGATACATCCAGTGTTTCATGTTTCCCTACTTAAGAAAGCCATCTCTTCTTCAGCTACCCCTCAACCTTTGCCACCTATGCTGTCAGAGGAACTAGAATTGCAAGTTACTCCAGATGTTGTACAAGATGTCCGCAACGCTCCCAGTGGAATAGCAGAAGTCTTGATTCAGTGGAAGGACCTACCAGATTTTGAAGCAACATGGGAACCTGTTGAGACTATTATGGAGCAATTCCCTTCTTTTCACCTTGAGGACAAGGTGACACTTTTGGGAGGGAGTATTGTTAGGCCTCTTATAACTAAATATTATAAGAGGAGGGTCAAGAGTTAGAATTTTAAATGGGAACTGAATTTATAATGCAGTTATTTTTTTATTTAGGCAGTTAGTGTCAATTTAAGTTGTAAATCAGGCAGTAACTGCTGCTCTACAGTAGTTATGGAGCAAATAAAAGTAGGAAATTAGAGAGAGGAGGGCAGAAAATTTCTGAGTGGTTATTGGAAAGGGAGAGACCAAGCTCTCAAATTCTTGGAGTGGATATTCTTGTAATCGTTTATCAATTCTGCCCAAACAGAATTGTAAACTCGCATTCTGTTTAAATTCAATAAAGAATTCAGTTCCCCAATTTCAATTAAGTACTAACCAGTTCCAACAGATAATGAGCTTGTATTTTTCCTTCAACTGATCAATAATGAGCTTTATTTGGTTTAGTTTCCTACAGTTGTTTCATTACAACAGTAGTCATGGGTATACACTATGTTTACATAGGTTAAATATATAGAAAGATTCACAAAAAACCAATGACAATTCATGATTGCTGAACCATTTTTTGATGTGTTTTATCATGTAATGATGATGGCAGCTAACCTGCGAGGATCATAAATAGTCACAGTTCGATCAACCCCACCAACAGCAATATTACCAGTGGAAGAACTGCAAACAGAATATAAGGTGTCGCCAGGGGTACCACAAATCCGATGTACACAACCACCATTTTCTTTCATTCTCAAGTCCCACATACTCAACTGTGATTAGTAAACAGATGAAGAAAGCACAAACAGAATTCATTATAACTTATGAAGTAGAAATGTTGAAACAGATACATACAAATGTTGAAAAGGATACATGATATGACACAAGTACAGACATGGGACACCAGATTCTACAAAATAATAGGACACAGACACAGCATGTATACACAAAGAACAAAAAGTTCAAAATTTAAGGAAAAACGTTCATAATTATGTCATATTTATAATCCTCGAGATTTACGTTCTTGTATATGTCATATCATATATGCCGAAATATAAAGAAAAAGCTGGAGGAAATAACATTGGTGTGTGAAAAAAGCACCCCAGCTTCATTTTCTTTTTTATTATTGAAAATTGTTTAACTTAAGAGCAAATCCAATCAGTGTGTTTTCAAATTTTAAATGTTCATGACTATGAGGCTTTCGATGTTAGCCAAAAACGAAATTGAGCTAGGCATGGATAGACATATGTTGGACACATGTTGCGTCAAACAGGTGTGTAACAAGTAGACACAATACCAAATAGTGTCTCCATGCTTTTATAAGTTATAACTATCGTCTAAAAAAATTACCTGGCTTCCTTCAGTAATAGCTAACAGAGAATTTTGATCTCCATTAACAACACTTTGCATGAAGTTTAATGAAGTAGGGCACCAGAGTCTGCAAGATGACAATTTAACTAAGAGAAATGCTTACATAGAATGTTAACAGATAAAGAACTTGTCAAACATTATTACTTCTACTTCTGGTGCATAGTTCCAAGTCAACTGAAAATTGAAGTATCAGATAATTTGTCCTAGGAAAGTCAAGACTCAAAAGGAAGTGACAGGGATAAGAATTCAAAATATTAAAAATTGTCTGCACAAAAAGCAATGCAAAACTTAGGCAAACCAGATTTCATTTCAGACCTTCCAATGTATAAAAATTTCCACTAAGTCAAGGAAAAATTAGTAAGAGGAGCAGCTCGGTGCACAAGTATCCTGCCAGGTAGGATCTTGGGAGGGTAGATGTATGCAGCATTACCCCTGAAGACCGAAAGGTGGTTTGCAGGATTTGAACATGTGGCCTCCTAGGTCTTAGGGAATGTTGCTCCATTCTCTATGCTAATATTTGTACAATGTCTCATGTCAAAAATACAATTATGTATTCAGTTTCAAGTCTTATTACTTTGTGTATACAAGTATCAAGGACGATGATTCAGAGGTGCATGTCATCAAAAATAACAACAACCACATGAAGGAATCAGCATAGGAATGAATGATAGAGAAGTAATTGAAGGTAGAAACTAATTTTTAATTCCCAATAATTTAAACTCAAAAACAGAAATAAAATCACTTACGGTCGTAATGTGCGAATGTGCATGTCCTGGTCAAAAATATCAACAGTTTTACAAAAGCTACGAGCAATGGCTGCCTGGGTAAAGGAACCACTCAACACAATTAGGGGAAATCCATATATAGGTATGATACACTCAGCAACAGTCAGTACTAAGATGGAGACACATAATATCTCTGTTTGTCTTAATCTTTTATCTAACAACAAAGTCCTTCAAGTTGAAAATACAGTAACCTACAAATTTTCTAAAGCAAGCATATCAAACTGAGGTTCTGGTCAGTGTCACAGCTTCTATTGCGGTTTCATTAACTTTTTAATGATATTTTTGGTGAAAAAAAAATTAAATACTTACATGATGATAAGACCAAAAGTTAAAATTTAAGATTTACACGATGCTTGTATAAAGGTATCAACATGAGATTTAAAATGACAGTAAGGCTTAAATTTTATCTATGAATTTACACATTTACTAAATGTAAAAGTTTAGCCTTTTCTGAAAAATCTTACATTTTTAACTTGAAAATTAGATGTGTATATTGAAGCACCATTAATAACTGAAAGAGCTCACCATAGATATTTGATATGGATTAAAGCAGAGTCCTGACCAACTTCCTTCCCCAATACCATTATCAGGCGGCAATACTGAATATGTAAGCATGTCAATATCTGCAAATTTGTGGAAATACATAGACCTGAACTTGGTCAGTGATACTATTTAATGCGAGATTTTAAATATCAGAAGGAAAAACCTAAGGTTAAGATAAATTTGATAAAATAGATATGGTCAGGTGCTACGGATATGAAATGAGACATGGCCAGTTGATGAGCTAGACAGTGTTGAGTTGTCATAATAAGGAGAGAGGTTTGGCCGTTTGGATGTTGGAAAATTGATTACAACAATATAGCTTTAGTGAGTCAGCACGGCATAGACCAAAATAGGTGGGATAGTAATAACGCAACCCAAGTTTATCACTATAGTCGGTGGATATTCATTTCCGATTGTTATACAACCCTGGTGCCTACCTTGAAATACACAATGTTTCTTAATTCTCATGTTAAATTTATGGAGGTCCAGGAAATTCCTTTTTTAGGTTGTCTTTCCCACATCTTTATATTTGGTGTTAGTGCATGCCCAGATGCAACACCGCATATTTCTGTATCATTCTTGTTTATAAAATTCATTGCTTGCCATTGTCAAGAGTTCAGTGTGCCCTAGGTTCTTGGAACAGTTTTCTATGACTAGTTTTTCTGGTTTTGGTAGACGTAAAGAAGCCAAACTTTTGTGGCAACGCTGCATGTGCTAAACTTTGGTGCACAAGGTTAGAGTGTAATTATTATTGTAATTTGTATCTTCAATGAGAGATCAGTGGTTGTGCAACTTCTACACAAAAAATATAATTAGTAAACCAATGAATTAGATGTGTTAGGAAAGCATTACGTGCGATAAAAGTGTTTGGAAGAAACTTTGACAAGTACAAGTATTGGGAGATTTCTTAATGTGTTAGCTGCCAAACATATAAGTTTGAGTGATAATTTGTCAAAGGGCTGAAGTTGAAGACAGTAAAATAAGGGTTAAATAAGCTAATTCCTATAAATAAACTAGAATCTTAAATAAAGCATAAGCCACATGATCATATAAAGAGGCACAAATCACTAACTGCAGTGTGCAGCAAAACAATCTGAAAGAGAACGGCAGAAAATTATGGCCGTTAATGCAATTTCATAATCAGGTACTAGCCTCTTGAAATCAGAGAATGTGAGGAAATGATGACATTTTCCGAGTATAAATAAGTTTTAAGCATATAATTTCTCGCATACCCAGTGACTCAATAAATCAAACTCTCATCAGTATTGCATGGTTTATAGATAGAAAAAACATGTAGTTTTCCTTAATTTTTTCAGAAATCTAACTTCATAAAAAAACCAAAGGGAAACAAAATTATCCATAAAGGCATAAACTGAGGAAGAATGTATACATATTTCTCTAAAGATACTATAAATGAAGGCTAGTACATTTTATCCTACAAAACAAAAGTTCAAGCAAAACTTAATTCGAAACACAAAAAATGTCAAAATGATTATGGTAAAAAGAGAAAAGTACCTTTACCAGACGCATTAAGTTTAGATACAATGAGATGACCATATGAATCCACACTTCCCAACATTAAGTAGCCAAGGCCTAAAAAGCATCGTAATCAAATATTAAATTGCTATAGTAATGCAAATTATAATAGCAGAACCAATTTACTATAAAGTGGGTAAACAAAAAATTAAAAGAACATTCACAAAGCAAAATTACATACTCTCTGCTTCAGCAAGAACAATACTCTGAATTTCTGAACGATGCGGACAGCGTTTGACTAACGAAGGCTGAATAATCTACAAGTAACCATGATATGCAAATTTATAGATTAAAAAATAACTGAAAATGAATAAATAAGAAACCAAACACACTAAAACTCTTATGTATTAAGAGGCTTTCTCTTAAGCAAGTTTCTTAATTCATATAGCATAATAAGCAGAGCATCAAGCAAGTAGATTTTCTTTACAAGACAAACGAATAGACTATATACCTTAGTGTGTAAAGGTATTAAGAGGCTTTCTTTTCCTTTGGTAACTGAAGTTCCTCCAAGAGTAATCTAGAGAGTGAATAGAAATTGTAATTGAATAAACAGAAATCATTATTTGTAGAACAAAAAGTGATCATAACAAACCAGCAAAGTGATGTTTTGTGTTTGAAATCAAAAAAAGTAATCACGCAACAAACGATAAAACGGTTGGTTCTATTGTGGATTCAGGAAGGAGAGAAGGCCATGTTTTGGGTCACCAGCAAAAAGGGCCCACAATATGAAGGGTTTGCTTTATAAGGATCTATGAGTGAGTAACTGTGAGCACTTGAGGTTCCTGCTATTTCTCCCACATCAGATCACGCTTCAACTGTTCACTCCTGAACATGAGGGACGTGTCGAGAGCCCCACGTCGACAAAGATATTGCCTATAGGTAGTGTTGGTATGGCTTAGACAGTCCTCGCCTTATAAGTCGGTTATGTAAGTTGAGTTATGACCAAAACATAAATTCTAAGATAGTATCAGAGTCTAGTTCCGATCCAATGGCCTGTGCATCAAAGACTAGTCTATCATATATCTATTATTAGGCCAAAATCTTTATTATTCCACTTGCACTTGAGCACGCTCAGATATCCGGTACTGGGCAAGAGAGGTGTGTGTAGTATATAAGGGAAATTAGGTTATGACAAAGGGGAATTTTAGTAGTGATGATGATTACAGTTTGTTAGCCATCTTGCTAAGCAAATAATTTTTTACTTCTCTGAGAAGCTCGAGCTTTAGGTTATCTTTTCATTGGAGCTCTCTTTCAATTCAATAACTTTCTCTGCAATTAAAACATCAATCAAGGATTCCTTTCAACAAACAACAAAACTTGTTCTAGAACAATATTCTTCAGCCTAAGTCTCTAGTATACTATCCGCAGAAACCCATTTGGATGCAATTAAACCCTTTCTTCCATTAATTAATGATTTCCATATCATTTTCCTACTTGAAATTCTGATCACTTCAATCTGAAGTTCACAACTTCAAAATAAATTAATACATGTAAATTGAAAAATTAGGCTCTTTTGAATAAACAACTTACTTAAACGCTTATAGCATAAGCACCGATCATAAGATATTTTCATAAGTTGTCTTAGATTGTTTATGAAAATATATTGAAAACAACTTATAAACAAGTAGTAAGTTGTTTTAATAAGTTATCTTAAATAGTAAGTTGTTTTCATAAGCTGTCTTAGATTGTTTGTGAAAATATATTGAAAAAAACTTATAAACAAGTAGTAAGTTGTTTTAATAAGTTATCTGAAATAGTAAGTTGTTTTCATAAGCTGTCTTAGATTGTTTATGAAAATATATTGAAAACAACACATAAACAAGTAGTAAGTTGTTTGTCTGTATTAGTAGTTAAATTCAAACAAATCAATCTAAATAGACCCTTAATGTAAAATAAATCACCCTGTAAGATTAAACATAGGTAGATGCCACAGTACACCACTTTCATAGGTGGTCTATCGTTGACCAGTATTTAAAAATCACCGCTGTAACCAAAATTTGATAACACTCCTCGTAAGTTAAGTTAATGGTCCTTATCTTTACGGACAAGACAATGACTCTGTCAATTCAGTTCCATAAAAATAAGAAAAATCAAATATATCCCTCAAAACTCAACTCATCTAAGCAACATCGTATCACCATCTCAGACGTAAAGACAAAGAGAGTGAGGACCTTAAACAAAATGGTATTGAGTATAAAATAAAGAAAAAAAATGGTTAGGAAAAATTAATATGCAAAGAGAAGTTGAATTATAAGAATAAACCTGGAGTTTATAAATGTGAGGACCGGATGCAACGTAGAGAAAACAAGAACGTTGGTCGTGTGTAACCTAAGAGGTTAACAAAGAAAGTTAAAAATGAGTAATTAAGAGAGAGAGAGAGAGAGAGAGGAGAAATAGTGATGATATACATGGAGAGCGAGACGAGTGGATTGAATGGCTCCAGGAGATGGATCTTGAATGAGAGTCGAAGGAATCTCTGCTTTCATCAGACATTTCGCCTCCAACATCTTTCTCTCGTCTTGGAGGTGGAGGCGGTGGCGGGAAGGTGTTTGTAGAAATGCGTCTGTGGCGCAATACACCTACCAAACACACTCTCGGGAGTCAAAAAGGAGCCGTTTTGAATAAAAGTTACCTTTTGAATTAAGATATTTATTAAGTGATTTTGATTTTATATTCTTAAAAAATGTTAGATGTATTTGTTACCGATAAAATAAAATTTTTATTTTAATTATTTTCTGAATTTTTATTATTCTAAAAAATTGTAGTAAATAAGTAAAATATTTAAAATAATATTTTAAGATAAATTAATTAAATTAACTTTGTATTTGAAGTTTTATTATTAAAATGTTATGATCAAAAAGATAAAATAATATAAAAAATCATTTTTTAAAAATCTTAAACAAACATGTTATTAGTCTTAAAGAAATTAAATCTACTATAAGCTTAGTATATATATTATTAAATCTTCTCATTAGTAATATATCTTGAATTCATTCCATACAACTATAATTTATTTGATTTAATTGTAATTTGAACAATAAAACCAACAATCGTTTAAAATATTATGCATGTTTAAAACAAGGGGAAAAAATTAAAAATTCTTCAAAGAAAACAAGTCTTTGTGTTTCTTGAATGTTTCGGTCGCACAAAGACATTAGTGATATAAATGATGTCGTTTTACTCATTGTGGTCGCGTCACTTTTGATTAGTAAATTTTTAACTTTTAAAATAATTGATAGAAAAATACAACCAATTCTTTATTTCAATTATTTTGTTGGAATAGCAACACACAGTAATGCAGTAATTATACTTCAAAGGATTGTGGATTGTATTTGTTTAATGCAATTGAATCAAATTAATTGTAATTGGGTGAAATGAATTCAAGATATATTGCAAATAAGAACATAATGAATCAATATAAGTTATGATGCAAATTTTAATTTTGTTTAAATTTAGGGACCAAATCGACATTATGTTATATTTGTCCGAGACTATTTTGATAGTAAGTTTTGTCTTAAGAAGACTATTTTGAAAATAAGTTGTATCTTTCAATGATCAAATTGACATTATGTTATGTTTTTATTTTAATTGTAGTTTTAGTACTCTATTTTTACTAATTCACAAAATGGATTCCTCTATTTTAAAATTTAACAATTTTGGTCCATCATTCTAATTTTTCATCTAACAAATAGCGATTTAACATGTTTTAAATAACTCGACATATGATACAATGATATATAATGATTAACACTCATAAAATTGCAATAAAATACTTTATAACATAACTTTCATTTTATAATTTAATTAATAATATATGAATAATTAATGTATCTAGATAGTTCTATATCGTAAAATTGTATTCTACATTATTTAAAACATGTCAAATTGTCATTTGTTTAGTTCAAAAATATGAGGGGGAGCCAAAACTATAGACTTTTAAAATATGGGACAAATTTTGTGAACTAGTGAAAATAGAGTGATCAAAACTACAATTAAGTCTTTTTACTTCAATTTTACTTGTCATTTTTTTTCAAAAGAGAAATATTGTAATTTTAGTCTCTGTCAAATCAGTTGCATGCATGACAATAAAAGAGTGACACGTTATTGTTTTGTGAGTAAGTGCTCAAAGTTAATAGTTAACTTAACGTTATACACTAAACTTATAAAAAAAAAATTATCATTTTCAAGCACTAATTTGGATATTTTGCTAAATTAGATACGACAACAAGTTACACTTTCATGAACTAAAATTATGGTTTACCTATTTATTTTTAATTCGTTTTGATCTTTTATCTAATTTTTTTCACTCACTTTTGTCATTTATCATCTATAAATTATGCATATTAGTCTTTTTCACCATAACATTTGTAAACTGTTGTATGAATATTGTCATTAGCTATTAAGGTCTAATATTGGATCGACCGTAAAATTAAGTGTGCAACTTTAATAAAGACGAGATGGAAAATACATAGAGAACTTTGATTAATGTTCTTCATTTCAAAGAGTTTACATATGTTGGAAAGCATGCAAGGAGATTTTTTTCAAGTGCATACCTCTTTTTGAGTTCAATGGATGTTGTTTTGAAATGATATTATTGAGAACGCACACATATTGACAATTGTTAGAAAAGATCCAAAGGATCATATATTGTTTTAGCTTTTGTTGTCATTTTGAAAAGGATTAAAGTTCATCACTTATAAAAGTTACATGATGAAAATTAATTAAAAAAATATATAAAATAAAAGATAAAAGACAAAAAGTATATTTAAGTAAAACAAATACTAACAAGTTTTTTTAAGTTAAAAATTTATTTTTTAGTTAAAAATTTATTTAAAATAAAGAAGAAAAAACGGGGGAAATAAACCTAATCCAGAGAAGAAAAAAAAAGTGACAAAAAATTCATCAAATCTTGCAACACTTTTCATCCTTAAATGGAAATTATATAATATTATTTCCTTTTTGCATATTATTTTTTCTTATCTTATAAATCATATAATAATGCTAACAAGTGACTTTGTGATAATCCAAACAATATTGTGTCATTTATAAAACCCATTCATACACCCCAAATTGGGGGAAGGGAAACTGGAGTATATGGGATGAAATGAAATGGATACTATAGTATGGAATGGGATGAAATGAAATGGATTATATCATGTTCCACGTCATTCAGTTCAATTTTTATAAATTCAAACAATGGAATCTAATTTTATATCACTTTATTTCATTACATCGATCCAAACAAAGCTTAAAGGGTTGGTGAATTTAGTTACTCAAATTTGCAAGACAGTAATTTAGTCTCTCAAATTAAATAAAAAATAATCAATAAATTTAGTTTTTTGTTTAGGTTTTGAACCATAATTCTAAAGATGATTTGTATGTTTAGACATAGAAAAAGACTATTTAATTCACTATTTTATTGGTTTTGATTGATGCTTACTAAATAAACATTTTAATGGGAAAACTAATTGATTGATACTCTTTCATTTAAGGGACTAATTTCATATTTTGTAAATTTAAAGGATTAAATTGAGGACTCATATGTTTCATACAAGCCCATCTAATAGTTCTGAAGAAAGTGTGTGATGAGGACATAGAATGCATAACCAATGAAGAAAGCCTAGAGTATATTCAAGGTCTTGGAACTCCAATGACAAGAGCAAGGTCAAAGAGGACGAAGGAGGTTCTAAATAACTTGGTAACCACTTTATTTGAAACAAGTACAACCCATGAAGAATTGAAGCCCAAGATAGTTAATTGCTTAACCCAAATTGAAGAAGTTAAGGAATTAAGGTGGAATCTATGTGTTATCCAATTTTAATATTAGTTTTAATTAAAGTAATAGACTGAATTAATAAGAAAATTTGGGTGTAACTGTAAAAATTTCAATTGGGCCAAATTTAGAGAACTTGTTAGGAGTTGCCATTATAAAAGGCAAACCCTTATTTTTTTTAAGGTAGATTTTGAATATTATTTTTGTGAGGCTTTGCTCTCTAGAGTTCTTGAAAGAATTCATCTTGAACTTATCAAGGTTGTTAACCTTTGTGGCGTTCTTTTTGGTTTATCAATCCTTAGATTGTGGCACCATTTTGTTCTTGGTTTCTTTGCTGAATAATAATTTTGAGTTTCCTTTACATCAAACTCTAATACTCCAATTCTATTAATTTTCGTATTCAGTAACCTATGTTCATATCTCGAGTTCTACATACTGGTTTTCGGTGATTCAAAAGTCTAACTTGCGTTTTGGAATGTCATCTTTCACCGCGTTTTGGAATCGGCCGAATCGGAGTTTCGTAGCCCCATTTATCGCATTCTCCAACTATACGCAATTTTTTACTCAAATTTGTAAGTTTCTGACCTAGAACGATTCTTAAAGTGAATCATGACTATTAAGATCATACCATTTGGTACCAGAGCTTGTCTCTAGGTTTGGAATTGGGTAAAATTCTATTTATGTATTTTTTTTTGTGAAACCTTAATTGCTAGTTGTGTTGCTTTTGTTTGAGTTGTAGTTCTTTGTTAACTTGTGTGTTGTTGCTACTTAGAAAAAATTATACAAAAAAAATGTGTTGTTAAAAGTATTGCACACTACATGTTTGACAAAATTCCTAAGTATGTCGTATCATCAATATATTCGAGATTTTGTATTGGATCCAGAGTATCTGAAATATTTGTATGAAAATGGATATGTAAAACAAGCTAGAAAAGTAGAGAAGCTTGCCTTGAGAGAGATAGATAAAATCAAAGAAAATAAAGAAGAGGAGAAACATTTAAGGGACAAACGGCAAGAAATTGAAGTCAACTATTTGTCTAATTGTGATAATTCTCTATTGCAAGTGCTTGAAGAAGTGTCTCCAAAGGAGAAATGTCATCCATATATTGACATCGAAAGCAAAGTGAAAGATGATGGTAAAATTGAAAGTCTCTTCAAACAAGAGAGTGAGGTGAACGAAACAATGTTAGTGCTTGAAGGTGATTATTCAAAGGTTCCTCAAAATGATGCTTACAAGGAAATTATTGAGTCACTATTTTTTTTGTGATGAAGTGAATGTCCGAGTAACTCAACTTGCTTTGAAGCCTTTGCAAATACAAAGTAACATATTGTTTGCCAAAAATTTCAATCCCAAGAAGGTAAATTTGGTCATAAATATCAACTTCAAAAGGTATAGCTTTATCCTCATCTTTAGAATTTCTTACCTTTACTATTGTCGTGGCCTAAAATTTCGAGTTTTTCTCGAATTCAATGGAGTCGCCACAAAAATTTATTTTAAATCAGGAAAATATTGGGAAACCTTTAAAATATAATAAAAAAAAAGGTCTTTGATACCAAATTTTGAATTCGGGAGTCGATTATGTGTAGGGAAGATATTAGCACCCTACGACATCCGCTGAAAAACGGTTACCTATAATTAATTGTGCAAAATTATATCAATTTAACTATATTTGTTTTTCTTTATTATTAAATATGGATATAAAATTATTTTTTTATAAATATGATTTTCTTGAAATAAAAACATGTTAGAAAGAGTAAAAATAGTTTTTTATTATTGTGCTTGACAAGAGTGTGATCTTGCTCCTACGTATCTCCCGGTGCGATGGATAAATCAAAGCTACGTAGTTCTTGGTTTAAAAAAATACGGATGTGTTGAGTGTGTTTTAAAGAAAATTTATCTTGTGATAAATTTAATGTTTTGGCAAAAATAGAAAAAATAAAAGAGTTTGATTTGAGTAAATATTTTATAATATGAGTTTTAGGACGATCAAGTTGTACAATTTGTGTCTCAAAACTCAAGAAATAAAGAAGATGTCACATCTAATTTAATCCTCTAAAAATATATTTTATTACTCTGGATTTTTAATCTTTGTATTAGTTCTTTGTGTGTTTTTTTTATCAGTGGTTTTTAAACTTTTTTTTCTCCCCTGTTCTTGATTTTTTTGTCTCTATTTATATGTAAAACAGTGCATATTTATGTCTTTTAGATAAATTCGAGTTCTAAATCTTGCATTGTTTCACACTAATACAAAGAAAATAAAAGTTTGTTTCCTTTGTCAGGAGGTTGTGTATGCGTGTGAAGGAGAGGAAGCGTATGAAGAACAAAGTGTTTGCTGCTTTTGGGTTTGCTGATAGGAAAGCAAGACAGGCTGGAAATTGGATTGTAAAATACTAATTTGTATATTTCTGTTAATAAATATAAAATATTTATTAAATATATTATTATTATTATTAAAATATTTTTAAATTATTGGGACAAAAATTAGGTACTACAACTATAAATGTGATAAGATGTTAATTGTTAAAGATGGAAATACGTTTCACTGACTTATCACTTGGTGACTTTTCTAATTTTCCGTTTGACCCCAGTGGATATAATGAGCTTATGGTTTGTTTGGATTATTTCTTCATGTACGATATAATGGAGCTTAAATTCGTGGTTGAATTTCTTCAGAAAGAGAGAATGATAAGGATCTCAAGAGCATAAAGATGATTCATATTTTAATAAATTAGGATAAACTTTATTTATTTTAATTTTATTTGTATTAATTCTTAGTTTGCTTTGATTTGGAATTGTAATAATTTTATTATTGATTTAGTTTTTCTTATGTGTAAGTGAAGATACTTTACTTACATTATGTTTATTTTAGAAAAAAAATAAGATGTAAGACCAATATGGGCTTAGAGAATGGTGTCACTTATGACCCATTTAGGTTTAGAGATAGACTTAGTATAAATAAGCATTTGTAACCTCATGGAAGGGCAGATTTTAAATATTAATTTTGTGAGCCTTTGCTCTCTAGAGTTCTTGAAAGAATTCACTTTGAACTTATCAAGGTTTTTAATCCTTGCGGCGTTCTTTTTGACTTATCAATCACTAAATTGTGGCGCCATTTTGTTCTTGATTTGTTTGTTGAATAATAATTTTGAGTTTCCTTTACATCAAACCCTAATACTTAAATTCTATCAATTTTTGTGTTCAGTAACCTGCGATCATATCTCGAGTTTTTCGGTGATTCAACAGCCTAAGTTGCGTTTCAGAACATCATCTTTCACCTCATTTTGGAATCGGTCGAATCGGAGTTTCGTAGCTTTGTTTATCGTGTTCCCCAATAATACACGATTTTCACTCAAATTTGTAACTTTTCGACCTAGAACGATCCTTAAAGTGAATCATGACAAATATGATCATATTAGTGTGTGTCTAATACTTTCCAAGAATAATGCATTTGATAACACCTTAAAAGATGATCATCTCGAAGATTTAGTATTGTTTGAACAAGAATTGAAGATACCATCATCCGATGAAGTCTCGTCTAGTTAAAGTTATAAAACTATATATGTGATAACTCTAAAAATAATAGTTATTTCACATCTTTTAGACTTAATTATGCAAATCAATAAATGATAGGTAATTTGTTGGTTTTAGGAAAATTTAGGTATTTGAAGTCATTTTTACTAGATTAGGATGTTTTATGTTGAAATTATGTTGGTAGTTGTTGATATTCTGCAATAATTATAATTTTGGCTAAATTTGGAGAAAATGTTGTAGAATGCTTCAACAACTTGAGGCGATGTTAGTACGTACAATCTGAATAATCTGAAGGTAGCCAATGACCTCATTTGTGTTAACAAGGTTGTAATGAATATCTTTATTTGTTATTGCTGAATTAACTAGGCTATAATGAACTCCTTTAGATTCCATTTTATTTCCATGTCATTTTATAAGCTCAATATAAGCTAAAAAATTTGTTAGTTAATGATCGATGAAGATTTAATTGGTGTTTATATGTTAATGTGTTGTGGTAAGTTTAGCTTCATTTTAAACAATTTGTTTTAATGTAATCTTTAATGTTTAACTTGATCATTTAAGTTTTGTTGATTAATCTTTTGAACTTGGAAAAGTGGAAGTGCTTAGTTTGATATGAATATAGTGAATATTAGGGCTGGACAACGGACGGGTACAGGTTCAAATTCTAGATTCAGACAAAATTGTGGGTGGTACTCTAAGACCTATTTCCAACCAATTAAACTTTGGGTTTGCGCAGGTCTTGAGTTATGCGGATTTTCGGGTGGGTAAATTCGGGTTGAACTATTGAGCCATTTTAAATTTTTAAAAATTCTAATATTTTTTTTTTTGTAAAATTAAGTGCAGTTTCTTTTATGGGTCCTTAAATACTATGGTCTATTTTAGACTATTTTTTTTTTATCTATTTTTCCTTTGAGCTTTGAATGTAAACTATTCAAAATAGTATCATTTTAACTTACTCTAATTTAATCTCACTATAAAAATGATTATTTATCTTTAAATTTATTTTATTCCATTTTAACCTTGCTAATGAGTTTTGTAAAATGAAACATGAGTATGACACCATACAACAACAACAAAGATTTAAACATTAAATTGTATAATATATCAATTTAAATTTACAAATAAAATATTAAATTCTTCAAAAAAAAAATGTGATTCACTTCAACCATCAATCTACACAAAATAAATTTAAAATTAGAATTCAGATTTACTAAGAAATAAAAAATATTGAAAAAGTGAAGGTCATAGTATCTCTTTATCCAAGAAACAAATAAATCTTAAGACCAAATTAGAAAGATTCAAGATTAAAAACTATATCAACTTATTATTATCATCATTATCTATGTTATTTCTATTCAAAAAAATTACTCCATCTACATAGACATATTAAAAAAAAAAACATACATTACAAAAACAATAACATCTTAATGGTGGAAGTAGAAAACAAAAACCTAAAAATCTTAAATCTTAAACCTAAACTCAGAAACCAAACCAAAGGTCATATGTCTTAAGTAATAAGACACCATAACCCTAAAAATAACCCTAAATCTTAAAACAAAACACATAAAAATAACCCTAAATCTTAACATAAAACACATAAAAACTGTAAAACTTAAACCAAAACCCATATGCCCTACGTAATAAGACGCTTAACCCTAAAAATAATCATCAATAAACATAAAAAACTTAACAATAATGTGTTGATGTGTGACTGTAACTTTTCCTTCACCATCAAGTTTTGTCCGATTACAAATCGCTAATTTTGAAGAGAGAAAAAAGATAAAAAAAATCACTAAAATAACAAGGTGTAAGTTTAAAGATGTGAAAATGAGAGAAACTGAGATAAGAGGAAAAAAAAAGACACATAGAGAAGAGAAGAAGAACCTACCTGAAAGCTTGGTTCTCTTTTGAGAGTGAGTAGGTGGCAGGACGAGAGAAATGAGAATTAGGGTTAGTGGTGGCGGGATGAGAGAAAGGAGAATTGTATTTAGGTTTGTTACTATCATATTTATATAATGGGTTGTGCTCATGAGCCTTATATTTCCAGTGGCCCAAACTCCATATATATATATATATATAGTCGGGTTCGGTTATTACCGGTCCAATTTACACAATTTGAACTCGCTCGCACAAAACCAATTCAATCCGTTTTCCACACTTGCCAATCAAGTTCACCGGACTTAACTCGCCCGAATGAGTTTTTTGGGCCACATATCAGTCGGTTTCGGGCGGGCCTGTCATTCTTGTCCACCCTAGTGAATATGTATAGAAGTATGAATGATGTTAAATGGTTGAAATTATCATTTAAGTTCATAGGAAGGTGAATCACATAATTGAAGCTTGAATTAATTTGATACATGAACCTATGAATAGGCGTAATTGTAAGAATCACTACAATAAACTTAATATATTGATAGATATCACAACTAAGTTTATTGAGTTAGATGAGTGTGTATTGATTCTCTTGTCGCAAACATTTAAAAATGCACTTTAATCATAACAAAAGTAACATGAAAATCATAATTTATCATGCATAATTTTAGTTGCATGATATGAATATGTTGATAGTTGACACCCTTTAAATTGCATTACAAATATTTCTTATGTGATTTTTAACTTTCTAAACCAACTCACAAGTTTATAAATCAATTTACTAAGTTTATGAACTCCTTGTTAATATTTTGAGACCATTTTATTCAACTCTCAAATGTTGTGAATTAATCCATACATTTCAAGGAGGTTTTGTGAATCAAGTCACAAGCTCTATAAGCCGATTCACATGACTTGAATCGTTAGTTTTTGACAAATACATGATTATTTCAATTATGAAGGATTGTATAGTTTTTTTAATTTGGATGAAATGCCCAACCAAGTTATCCATTGTACGACCAAAAAAGTATTATTGTTTGTGTGGTTTATCTCTCTTCAAATGAAGTCTCCACTAAATAGAAAATATCTTAACTCATTCACTCTTATTTTTTAAATTGATACACACATACAATTTCTACAAGTTCTAAACAAACAACTTTGGTCCATTTAATTTTGATCCAAACTTAAAATATTCATAATTGCCCATAATTACTTCAAATCCACAATTATTCTCAAAATTTGTTTTAATCACAAAATATGTATTTTAAGTTAAAAACTACACCAAAATCATATATGAAAATGCACTAAGAATGACAATGGACACCATATGTGCATAGTATCGTCAGAGTCATGTTCATATTCATATTTAAAAATAAAACAACTTATACTCAAACTTGTCCTCGTATGAGCCACATAGTTAATATTCATCTCTTTTGTTTTTTTGGGCACCTAAGTGTTAATACTTATGTAAGTTACCCATAAATTGACTACGAAATGACAATAAATAAAAAAATATATCAAAATTCAATTAAAATACAATAAAAAAATATTTCAAATCAATAATAAATTAGCATAAATGATAGTATTTGGCTAAATTAAAACATCCAATTTATAAAACATATATATATATATTACTATAAACATAAAAAAGAATCTTAAAAATCATAAAAGTTGTTTATATATATATATATATATATATGAAAATTATAATTATTACTAAAAACTTAAAACACAACATTTGGAGAGTTATAAAAAGGAAATAACCGTTCCTATTTTACATTTGGATAGTTATAAAAAAGGAAAGAATTGTTCCTATTTTTTTCCAAAAGGAATACACATTATCATTCTTGGAATTCATGTGTAAAGTGGTGGAGAAGATATAACTATTCTTTTTATATTTATGTATTGGCGATGCTCTCCCAACCTAAAAATATCTAGGTGTCTTTTTAGATTTTGACATCTGATAATGTAAAACGTCAATCAAGTAATGAAAGTAAAATTAACGATGTTGTCAAAAATTTTAATTCGTCAGTGTTATGAAAAGATGAACCATCACTTTTTTATATACATGTAGGTGAGATGAGAGAGAAAAGTAAAAAACCTATACACATAAATCTATATATGCTCAAATTTATGTGTAATTATTCAAAACTACATTGTATCTGTATGATACTTTTATTCTAATTATTGCAAATATTTTTTACATGTGCCATAACATTTAGGTAGAGATGACAAAATAAATATGTCAGAATAAGTAGATCCTTATTGCGACCTCTAAGCCTAGGTAGGGGTGATAATTAATTAGGATAGATTAGATTTTTAATTTTGAGTCGAAGTTACAATTAATTTTTTTTGTTTTACATGTCTGTTTTAAAAGTCTAACATAATTTAAAATCTTATTTCATATTAAAATATTATAGTAAAATAATCTAAATAATTTATTTTATAATTTTTTAAATAACTTAAACTATGTATGTACAAAAATAATTAATAAAATAATAAACATAAGGAAAATTAATAAAATTATATTTTTTTATTACTCAATAAATACAAATAATAATATATATATATAGATCAACTTATTATATCTAATAAACTTTTTTTATAAATATCAGTCTAACCTTTTTAAATTAATAAACTAAAAAAAATTGAATTTAACTATTTTTTTTAGTGAACTGATCAAATTAAATTAAACTTTAAATATATATAGCCTATTACCACTCTACGTCTAGTTTCCATTGTGGACATTCTTTTAAAAATTCCAAAATAATACAATAGGATCACATTTTGAATAGAAAGAAATAAAAGAAAAATATTTTGAAATTGTCAAATAAAATAAATAATAATCGTATCGAAAAGAGTGCGTTGTATTGTATTGCATGATGACTGTACAATCAAAACGAAAATGTTAAAAGCTTCAAATCCCCGTCTTTGCGGTGACACCAACTGGTGGTTTCACGACTCCCGACGCCGGACGTCCTCACCTCCAAGGTTTTCATTTCTCAAATCTCAAATTTCAAACCTCAATTTGTTCCAAGTTCAATAATTACTACTTGTTAATTTATCACATGCATGGTAATTAATTAATTAGTTTTGTCAATTTAAATGTTACTACATTTGTGGTTTTGTTCTATGCATGTTGATGAAAACTTTTGCATGTATCGGTTTCTCAATTCTTTTGTCTGATTTTCATTGAACGTATTTTTTGGGAATTCTATCATGGAGTATGATTTTTGTGGAAGCTATTTTATATATTTGAATTTTAATTGGTAATTTTACTGTTATTAGAATTAGATTTATAGGTTTACATTCAATTAATTCATTTTATCAAATTATTGCCCACGTGTTAGTGTTGTACTCGATGTTCGTATCAGTATACGTGCTTCATAGGCTGTAACTGGTTTCAATGTTCTATTCGTTGAGATATGGATTGATTGATGTTGTTGTGTGTTGTTAATTTGGATTAATGATTTTTGGTATTTGAATTTAGTGTTTATTTGGTTCTACGGTGATGAAAATTGATTTCGAATTAAGTGTAAATTGTTTTATGTGAAGATACTTTGATGTAAAAGTGAGTTGAAAGATAAATTTGAGGATAAAATCATGTTTAGAGGTAAAAACTCCAAATCTTTATTTTAAGTTAGAATCTATTATGGAAGTTAAAACAATTCTACTTGAGAACATACAAACATACCTAATTCAGTTTACAATTCTATAATTACTTTTGTCTCTCACAAAAGTGAATCAGAACCGTGTTGTTAAATAGCGGCTATTGTTCCGCAATATGCTATTTAGTACAAAGTATGGTCAAATGGCGACTATAGCGGTGTTATAGCACTGTTGCATAGCGGAATTTGAACAAACCGCTATTTTCTGCGACTGACAACTCTGATCCAAACATATACTTACCATTAGCATGCCTTGAGATTTTTATTTTATTTCTCGGTTGTCCATGTTTGAATTGAAAATTGGAGATCACGAGGCATAGAATAATTTTGGTGTTTTCTTGATGCAGCAGTCAGGTCTTAAGATTTGTTTGTTTGCTTTGTTTTAGTTGGTACTTGCAATTTCTGTGTGGCGTACAATTAAGTTTTTGCCTTCTAGATAGTGTTCCGCTCTTGCAAAGGTTGCTGCTATCTTGGGGTTGGATTTGCTAAGAGATTTGGAAGTCTCACTTCATACTTGATTCTTGACCAGTCATTTGAAATTAAGCATGATAGAAATTTCAACTATGCAACAGTGTCATCTCTAGGATTAGGGGCGTGTTGTTGTGTCTGACACCTGTACGATACATGTCTTACAATTCACACAAGTATCTCAAAAGTACTTGTTTTTCTTGGTTCAACACACCTTAGACACCGGAGATATCTTATACACCCCTTGGACACATCTCAGACACATTCATGAGGGTTAAAGATGTGTCAAAGCAATGTGATCAATGTGGGGTTAAAAGACGTTAATTTGATTATGTTTAACTTTTCGGCAGTAGATGAATGGATGAAGGTGAAAAACTATCACATCTTGTTTTAGAATATTATTTTGTAATGAAACAAATGAGTTATTTAGATGCACATATATATATATATATATGTGGATTCTGAATTTAGATCTTTCATTAATAATGTTCATAATTTTTTAAATTATAATAAATAAATACGTGTATTGCATTGTCGGTGTCCTATTTTTTGGACATTAGCAGTGTTGATGTGTCTGTGTCGTGTCAGGTGTTTGTGTCGGAGTCAGTGTTTCATAGAATTTCAATATTTTAAGGATTAAGTTGAACTAATTAATTTTTCAATAACTAATGCTAAAGTGAAAATGGGTAAACTTTCAGTTCCACAAGTCTTCTTTAATCTCACTTTTCCTTTTGAGAAATCACTGGAAGAAGTGATAGCGCGCCACTCATGGATAACAGAGGAACACTCAAGTCATCAAGTTCGGAATTGGATCTTGATCGACCCAACATTGAGGATTACCTACCATCAGGAGCCGCCATTCAACAAGAACCCCGTGGCAAGCTTCGCCTGTATATATGTCTTTCTTTTTCCATATTTTGTTTGTACTGTTCTTTGGATACTGAACTGGGAAATGATAAAGAAACAGTATTTTCTTTATCTTTTTGAACTTTGAAGTATGAAGTTTTAGTTGTGATTTTGATATTACTAATTTTCTCTGGATTTTTTATTCCAGGCATGATATACTCGATATTTCTCCTACTTTATCTGAGGCAGCTGGTGCTATTGTAGATGTAAGCTTTTCCCTTAATATTTTATTTAGCGTTTTACTGCTTTTGTGGTTTTGATATATTAGCAATTATTTTTCAGATAATCAGTTATATATTAAATTATTAAAGAGAGAACGTGAAGTTAAACATAATGAGCTGTCGATCTTTTATAATTATACACTTTCCTCCTGCCATAAATATCTTTATGTCTCTGTTTTTTTGTTACACTCACACTGTTTAGTAGTCTATTACTGATGATAATAAGTAAACATATATTTTAAAATCTCAATATCAATGATATATATGTGTCCACACACATACGTTTGTATGTATGTAAATGGAATATAGTTATTCTCTTGTTTAATTTTATATTTAAAACCTCTTTTTTAATATTAGCTAAGCTTTGATGGTTACTTACCCCTTCAAAATTTTATGCTCATCAGGACTCATTCACAAGATGTTTCAAGTCAAATCCTCCAGAACCATGGAATTGGAATATTTATTTGTTTCCTTTGTGGTGTTTTGGAGTATTGGTTCGATATTTGCTACTGTTCCCTACAAGGTTAGCTTATTCCGAACACTATCCGATGTCTATTACACTGTAACTATAAAATATGGCTATAATAGGGTTTGCTTGACTGATTTTCGATTGTGTATAGGCATATATCTTATAAAATGTAAATAGAAATAGTGCCTCCCATATTTATTTGTATATATTGCATGTGCCTATATAAAACAGTCTCCCTTGTGTAGTTGAGATATTACGGTTTCATCATTACATGCCTCTCTTTACTCTCTTTCAATATGGTATCTAGAACCTAGATACCAACACTAATCCGTGGAACCGCTGTTCCTAGTGGCATTTTTTTCTCTCAATAAACCGTGTCCTCTTCCAGTTCCAAACTACTGCTGTCTTTCCTTTTCCGGAACCACCAGCTGCAGCACCGTCAAAAAACTGTTAACCTAACAGTGTTCATCAACAATCACTATTATACAGTATATACTGTTCATCAACAATTACTGTTCACCCCACATTGTTCGTGAGGTAACTATTCATCACGTGTTGCTGTTTATCAGCCTTTTTTTGTTACTGTTGTGACATTGAGTCTTTTCAGTGCTTATTTGTCTCTTTTCTACCCACACAGTCTGATGAATGCCAGCTCTCAAGTCTCTGAACCATTTTGGTTGTGAAACCCTAAAAAAGGAACACAGGAAAGAGGGGCGTGTTGGTGTCAAATCATGAAATTGTGGCTGACTTTTACTATCTAATTCACCTTTTGTATTCGGCCTTTGTCTCTCTTTGCTGCTTTTCAGGTCAACAAGCTCTTTTTTACTTTCATATTTTCTGGAAAAGTGATGTTATCCTAATTAATCCTGCAGGGTTCTAGTGTTAACAATAGGATGGATAATATTTCTGTCATCCTTCATTCCAGTGCACCTTCTATTGAAAGGACATGACAAGTTGAGGAGGAGTATTGAGGTGCATATTTAACTTGTTCTTGCTTCTTTCTGTCTTTTCCTGTTTAATTTTTTTTAACATTGGTTTCTTTGTATCTTTTCTTAAAGAGTTCTACAACCACTGTTAATGACCTTTCAAACAGCATAAAATTGAAATGACTTTTTAGAATTTGTTTTTTTTAATCCAGCTTATCTTTAACCATAATGAATTTCTGTGTTTCAGTTGTCTTGAATCCTTGATGATACTGATGTATAAGGTTCTGTGTGTGTGTGGTATGCTAATCTTGTTTTCTTAAAATAAGTTATATATACATAGGGTCCGTTTGATCTGCAAAAGAGTAAGTACTGGACATAATAGTACATGTCAAATTTTTTGTACTGTACGATAGAGATATAAGAGGGAGAGAGATGAGATAGCAAGGAAGAGAGGAGAGAGAGTGAGAGAAGAGATGAATGAGACAAAAATTACAGTTTTTGTCTGTTTCTTGTCCCCCAGTTGTCCAGTTCCAAACCTATTTTTACATCAAACATGCTACAACATGAGTTGTTCAATTCTATCCCTCATTTTTCAGCAAATCAAACGCTCCCTTAAGGTTTATGCCCAAATTTTGGTATTTCCTTGTGTTCTACCATTTGAGTATTGTAATGAGTTTTACATTCATTTGGTTTTAAGTACTTATTATTTGGTCTCAGTTCATTTTTTCTCACCTAGTGAGGAAAATGTAGCATTTGCCTTACTTTTTGTTTCTCTTTTCACTGTCAAAGATGATCGATTTTCTCTTGGAATAAGAATATTATTATTAGTAAGTAGTAGTAGTAGTAGTACTACTACTACTACTAGTAAGGCTAGTTGTGGGAAGAAAACATTGTTGAAAGGTTGCATTTAAAAATCACATCTTAATTAGGAAATAGAACAATCGGTAGAATATTGAATAACCAAAACAACCTCCAGAGAAGGTGCCTTTTTTAGTGACGAAATTCCACAGAACTGGATTTGGCCAATGGTCTGTTGAGCATTTTTTAAATTTGTCCTCTATCTAATGATTTTCATAATTAATGGATGTTGTATGCAGTGGATTTCACGGTTCTCTTTTTTTCCTTTGCTGGTATTAATTCCAATACATTGATCTTTTGTTCATCAAATTAAATGTATTTAAATTGTTCATTTCCTTCAGAGGTCTTTGGTAGAGATGATGTGCAGTTTCTTTGTTGCATCTTGGACTGGTGTTGTCAAGTACCATGGGCCAAAGCCCAGCAGGCGACCGAAACAGGTTTGTCTAACATTTATTAATGTTTTCATAATTACCTTATTTTCATATTCATGTAAGACAATTGTAATTAATCACTAATCGAGCTTTCCCTTAATTTTTTAACAGGTTTTTGTGGCCAACCACACTTCCATGATTGATTTCATTATCTTAGAACAGATTACTGCTTTTGCTGTTATTATGCAGAAGCATCCTGGATGGGTTGGTAAGCATATAGAATATCATGTTTGAATTACAATACACAAAATATGTGTCTTCATCATGGATACGATGATTTATATTATAATTATTGGTTTGTTGGTGTTGTTGAAGTTATAAGGTTTTAGATACAAATTTCAAAGCACTAACCCTATTTATACTAATACTGAACTAATTCTAAACAAACAGGAAGCAAATACTGATACAGGGAGAAAGTGTGGATGGTAGACCGAGGAATGCTTTGTTACATACTATGTTGTAGTTAAGAGTTTAAGATAAGAATGAGAGAAAGGAATAAGGGATTTGAATTATTATGATTATGGTATGATATATTGATGATAGAAAGACAAAACACTAACCCTTATTTATACTAATGTAAGACTCCTATTTGTCATCAAACATGGAAGTAAATCATGATAATATCTAAGAAATATGAAAAGCAATGCTAAGAGATATTCTAAGAAACCTTAAGTTTAAGATAATATCCAGATGCTAAAACATATTTCCTATCATCTAGCAAGTGTTTATATGATTGATCTTAGATTTTAGCCAACAGATTTTGAATTGTTCATCCAATATATTGAAGGGAAAAGTCATTGCCGTTTGTTCTTAGGCACTTTATCTTTTGCTATTAGGTGGTCAAAATGGCTGTTAGGAGAGGGAGATATATGATGAATAATTATGGATGTTTTAGAGAAACATATATCTTCATTATGTTAATTCATTGTGATAGTTATGTTAATTAATTTATGAAGTTTATTTAAAATTTTAGATTCTCTGCAGGATTGTTGCAAAGCACCATTTTGGAGAGTGTAGGATGTATCTGGTTCAATCGAACAGAGGCCAAGGATCGAGAAATTGTTGCAAGAAAGTTAGTATAACTAAAAACTTTAGAAGATATATCTCATTTCAAATTCCTCTTTTCTTACATGATTATTAATGTTTCAGACTGAGGGATCATGTCCAGGGAGCTGACAACAATCCTCTCCTCATATTTCCTGAGGGAACTTGTGTAAATAATCACTATACAGTCATGTTCAAGAAGGTATACGAATCATTTGCAATCGCAGTCAATGTAAAATCCAGTTATGTTACCATATTCATGGAATAGCTTTTTTCTTCTTGTTGTTCTGTTATTTTGAATCCATTAACTTCTATTCGAGTTCCTATTCTCCAGAGACTTTTATTGAAGTCTTCTAATTTTATATGGTGTTTAGGGTGCATTTGAGCTTGGCTGCACAGTTTGTCCAGTTGCAATCAAGTACAACAAAATTTTTGTCGATGCTTTTTGGAATAGTCGAAAGTAAGATTTTCATCACGCTAATTTTTTCCACCGCTTTCACTGTCTTATGGCTGTAATAGAGATTTTAATTTCATGCATTTGCAGGCAATCATTCACAACGCATCTGTTGCAGTTAATGACATCTTGGGCTGTTGTTTGTGATGTTTGGTACTTGGAGCCACAAAATCTGAAGCCAGGAGAGACACCTATTGAATTTGCAGAGAGGTAAATAATCTTGATGCCAAATGCACGCAGAGAGTTTTATGTTTGGCTTTCTCGAAATGTTGTATCTATTTTATTTTAATTTTGCAGGGTCAGAGACATAATTTCACATCGTGCTGGCCTTAAAATGGTTCCATGGGATGGATATCTGAAGTATTCTCGTCCCAGCCCAAAGCATAGGGAAAGAAAGTAAGTTTAAGTTCCTAATTGTTACAATATTAGAAAATATGTTAATATCTTTATGTAATATTAGAATATCTTATTTTCCCTTGGAGTATCAATTTGTAATCTTAGATTATCTACAATTAGTAGCGATTGTTTTGATTTGTTTTTTGAATTTCCTATTTGTTTATAATTAGAAGTCTTGTATTTAGTCTTTAGGGTTTCATGTATTCAAAGTCCTTATTATTTCTTCCATCCTTTTATCTGAAACTCATAACTTCACTAATTTTTCTGGGTGTTCACTGTGCTTTCATGTATTGCCTGTGACACTTATGTTATAATTGGGAATATCGATGTTTTTGACTCTAACATAGTAGTGTGATGTGGTGAGTTATATTACATTCACCTAAGTATTATTTGCTGAAGATTTAAAAATTTGCTCACTACAGGAACAGCTACTTCTTAGCTGTGTCAAATGTGTTACATGAACCTTCCTCGTTCTTGTCCAAATATAGTGTTAGCATTTAATAATACTTAATGTTTGTACATTGCAAATAAGATTGATTAAAAATGCTACAGTAGATTTAATAAATATTTATTTATGTAACGCTGTTATAAACTGTTAGGGATGGTTCCAATTAGTTAACAAGCTAGAAGTTAGGCTAGAAGTTAGGCTAGAAGTTAGGCTAGAAGTTAGAGATTAGCATTAAGAATTAGTTACTAAATTTCTGTTATTAGTAAGTAGTGGAATTTCTGTTATTAGTAAGTAGTTACAAATTAGTTAGGAGGTTGTTGAGAATCTATATAAGAGGTTATTTGGAATGTAAGTAACTCTCATTCATGATCATTAGCTTATATTATCCCATTGTACTTCCTTCTATCAATTAATATTAGACACTCGAATTCCTTTCATTCAATTAGGAATTCCTGGATTTATTCATCTTAATCTTCGGAATTATTTCCCTAGATTCTTAATTCTTCTTCCTTCCTTTCCTCACTCAAACAACCCTAACAATTGGTATCCAGAGCTAAATTTTTTTCGGGGCGATGGCGGATGCAACACGTTCTCAGCTTGCTACTCGTGATTTAGAGGAAAGATTGGAGAACAGAATTTCAGAAAAACTTGAGGCACGATTGGTGGAGTTAGCTGGATCTTTGCAGAAAACCTTGGGTGATTCGATGAAGCTAACAATGGAGGAGCTACTGCAGAAGAATATTAGTGAAGAAACTCCATTTTCGAATAACAGGAATTTTCAGCAAGGTAGAAATCAGCAACCTCAGCAGTTTACAGGTGATCGTTCTTTTTCTACTTCTTATACAGGGCAAACTAGGCTATCAAGAATAGAATTTCCAAGATTTAATGGTGATTCTGTTAATGAATGGATTTATCAGTGTGAGACTTTCTTCTTAATCGACAATACTCCTGAAGAGGTTAAGGTCAGGTTAGCAATTATGCATCTTGAAGGGAAAGCGTTGAAATGGCATCATGCCTTTACAAAGACATTACGAGCTAACATTATGCCTAATTGGGGAGAGTATGTCCAAATCGTATTAGATAGATTTGGAGAAGTGTGCAGTGATCCTATGGCCGAGTTGATGCAGTTAAGGCAAAAAGGATCCATAACTGATTACCATGAAGAGTTTGATGCAATCATCACTCGATTGCAATTACCTGAGGATTATACTTTGAGTTGTTTTTTAGGAGGACTGAAAACTGATGTGCAGATGATGGTCAGAATGTTCCAACCACAATCAGTTAGAAAAGCCTTTACTTTGGCTAAGCTATATGAGTCAGCTTCAATGCAAGGATCACAGTTTGGACCACCCAAACTTAGACCTCAGACTCTTAACAGATCATTGTTAGGACCTAAGCCTCAGGTAACACCACTAAATGATGCAGTCAAACCTAAGCCCAAATTTAGCAAGAACTTGACTCCAGCATTTATGAATGAAAGAAGGGCCAAAGGTTTATGCTATTTTTGTGATGAGCCATTCTCTGCAGAACATAGCTTGACTCACAAGAAATTACAGTTACACCTCATAGAAATTGATGATGAGCATGAAGGGGATGAGAACCAAGAAGTCAGTCAAGTAGAGACTGTAACTAATCAGTTTGAAGAAGCTCAGATATCTGTTAGTGCATTGACTGGTGTATCCAATTTCAGAACTATGAGAGTAACTGGTAGATACAACAAGAAACCCATTCACATCCTTATTGATAGTGGAAGCACTCATAACTTCCTAGATGTGCGGATGGCTACAAATATTGGTTGCAAAATTGAATCACTTAAGCCATTAACTGTAACTGTGGCAGATGGCAATAAGGTACAAATTTCTTCATGTGTAAGGAATTTCAAGTGGACACTGCAGCATACTACCTTCACTTCTGATGTGATGTTACTGCCATTAGGATGTTGTGATGTAGTATTGGACATTGAATGGCTAGTGACATTGGGAGATATCACTTGGAATTTCGACAAGCTGACCATGGAGTTTTCAGTGCAAGGGAGGAGGCATGTACTTAGGGGTTCTGCTCAAACTGGATTAAAGTCCATTAAGTCTCAGCAGTTGGAGAAAACTTTGGATAGAGGTGTTCATCTATCTATGATTCATGTAGGTCACGATAAAGGCCATTTACTGCAGTCATTGACTACTCATGCTGACACAACCGCAGTACCAAGAGAAATTGAGACTATCTTGGAATCCTACAAAGACCTATTTGTGGAACCTACTCATCTACCCCCAACAAGAGAAGGCCATGACCATAAAATTCCCTTGATCAATTCTGCTGATCCAGTAAATAAGAGGCCCTACAGGTATGCAAAACAACAAAAAGATATCATTGATAACATTGTGCAGGATATGCTAGAGTCGGGCATCATTCAAAATAGCACAAGCCCTTATGCTAGTCCTGTAGTATTGGTAGGAAAGAAGGATGACACTTGGAGATTGTGCGTCGATTATAGAGATTTGAATAAGGCAACTGTCAAGGATCGATTTCCTATTCCTTTGGTTGAGGATTTGATGGATGAGTTGCATGGCTCTATCATTTTTTCAAAAATTGATCTAAGAGCTGGTTATCACCAAGTGCGAATGGATCCAATAGATATCCATAAGACTGCCTTCAGGACTCACAGTGGACATTTTGAATACTTGGTAATGCCCTTTGGATTGACAAATGCGCCTGCAACTTTTCAAAGCTTGATGAATTCAGTATTCAAAGAATTCCTGAGGAAATTTTTACTGGTATTTTTTGATGATATATTGGTCTATAGTGGATCATTAGAGGAGCACATTGTTCATTTGAACAAGGTTTTGGCAATCATGAGGAAGAATGACTTATATGCCAAGCAGTCCAAATGTTTCTTTGGGGTACCTAAGGTTGAATACTTAGGTCACTTCATTTCAGCTGAAGGGGTTTCAACGGATCCTGCTAAGGTTACTGCAGTGCAGAAGTGGCCATTACCAACAAACCTTAAGCAATTAAGGGGTTTCTTGGGGTTAGCAGGCTACTATAGAAGATTTGTTAAAGGATATGGCACAGTGGCTCGACCTCTCACTGATATGTTAAAGAAGGACAAGTTTGTGTGGACAGAGGCAGCAAAAACTGCTTTTCAGCAACTGAAGGACTTACTCACCAATGCACCAGTCTTAGCTTTGCCAGACTTCACTCAAACTTTTGTTATTGAAGTGGATGCCTCAGGGTTTGGTATAGGGGCAGTATTGATGCAGAATCAACACCCTATAGCCTTTATTAGTCGAATGCTCAATCAGCAGCAACAAGCCTACTCTACTTATGAAAAAGAACTATTGGCAGTAGTGTTTGCAGTCCAGAAATGGAGGCATTACTTGCTCAATAAGCAATTCACTATTCGAACTGACCATAGGAGTCTTAAGTACATGTTGGACCAAAGACTCACGACTGAATTTCAACAAAAATGGTTGGTTAAGCTCATGGAATTTGATTTCCAGATTGAGCATAAGCAAGGCAAGCACAATGTGGTTGCAGATGCTCTTTCCAGGGTAGAGGGCATAAATTGCCAAGCATTGGGTCTCCACACACTACAATCTGATTTGTATGCTAGAATTCAACACACGCGGGCTAATGATATCAATTTGCAGCCTATTATCCAAAGCTTGCAGATTAACAAATGCGTCCACAAGCATTACACGTGGACCAAGGCTGAGCTTAGGAGGAAGGGTAGATTGGTAGTGGGCAGGGATTTGCAGCTTAGGCAAGACCTACTTAAGTGGTTCCATGAAGCTGCACCTAGTGGTCATTCAGGTCGAAATGCTACTTTACAGAGAATCAAGCCTGTTGTGTACTGGAAATGGTTGAATAAGGATGTGAAGGCATTTGTTCAACAATGTGTTACTTGTCAACAATGTAAGTATGAGACAGTGGCTTCCCCAGGCCTGCTGCAACCTCTACCTATACCTGGTCATGTATGGCAACATATCACTATGGATTTTATCGAGGGTCTACCTAAATCCAATGGGAAACAAGTCATTTTTGTGGTAGTTGATAGACTCAGTAAGGCTGCACACTTCAATTCCCTTGCTCATCCATACACTGCTGCAACTGTGGCTCAATCCTTCTTAGATAACATCTTCAAATTGCATGGCTTCCCTGAATCTATCACCAGTGATAGGGACTCAGTTTTTATAAGTAACTTTTGGCAAGAACTCATGGCTTTTCAAGGAGTGCAACTACAATTATCAACAGCATACCATCCACAAACTGATGGTCAGACAGAGGTGGTCAACAGATGCCTGGAAACATACTTAAGATGCATGTGCAATGATGCACCTCAGCAATGGCACAAGTGGTTACCATTGGCTGAATGGTGGTATAATACTACTTATCACTCTTCAATTCATGCCACTCCTTATGAGATAGTCTATGGTCAGCCTGCCCCAAATTATTTACCTTATTTGCCGGGAGAATCCAAGTTGCAATTGGTGGATAGAACTCTAGCAAAAAGGGAGGAAATGCTCAAGGTTCTTAAGTTCCATCTGCGTAGAGCTCAAGAGAGAATGAAACAATTGGCTGACAAACACAGGACTGATAGGCAATTCGTTGTTGGTGATTTGGTTTATGTGAAACTACAGTCTTACAGACAGATATCAGTGGCAAACAGAGCAAATGCGAAGTTGGCACCAAAATTTTTTGGCCCATTTCCTATTATTCGAAAAATTGGGGCTGTAGCTTATCAATTGGGTTTACCAAACCATTCTCAAATCCATGATGTGTTCCATGTCTCACAATTGAAGAAGCATATTGGCAAATCAATTGCTTCAACTGCTGTTCCGGATTCAGTGCAACCAGTAACTGCTCCAAAGGAACCTGAACTGATCTTAGATAGAGCTATAGTCAAGCGTAATGGTCAAGCAGTCACCAAAGTCCTAGTTAAATGGAAACATCAACTTGTTGAAGATGCTTCATGGGAGTTTTATTATGATCTACGCAAAAGGTTTCCCAATTTTCATTCTTGAGGTCAAGAATGTTTTGAAGGAGGAGGCAATGTTAGGGATGGTTCCAATTAGTTAACAAGCTAGAAGTTAGGCTAGAAGTTAGGCTAGAAGTTAGAGATTAGCATTAAGAATTAGTTACTAAATTTCTGTTATTAGTAAGTAGTGGAATTTCTGTTATTAGTAAGTAGTTACAAATTAGTTAGGAGGTTGTTGAGAATTCATAGGTAGGAGGTTGTTGAGAATCTATATAAGAGGTTATTTGGAATGTAAGTAACTCTCATTCATGATCATTAGTTTATATTATCCCATTGTACTTCCTTCTATCAATTAATATTAGACACTCGAATTCCTTTCATTCAATTAGGAATTCCTGGATTTATTCATCTTAATCTTCGGAATTATTTCCCTAGATTCTTAATTCTTCTTCCTTCCTTTCCTCACTCAAACAACCCTAACATAAACTTACATGTATCTGTCACGTGTTCTAGATTTCCTATACTGTGTCATGTTAATTAATGTGTTGGTTTGTCATGGCATTTGTAGGCAACAGAACTTCGCCGAGTCGGTGTTGCGGCGCTTGGAAGAAAAATGACTTCTACTATATTATTCTTGTTATTATTTATGTCATTCTCCAACACATTTTTTTGTCAATTGGCCTAATGGTTAAACTCATACACATTAAGTGTAGAGATAGAGAATCTCATGTTAGAACCCGAACCCCTACATATCAATATTCTTGCAATGATTCGTATTTACGACAAATACCCTTATTTTTCTTCAATTTTAAATTTTATGCTACTATTTACATTCAGTTATGCATACTCTCAATAATGAAGTTACCTGATAAATTTTTGCATGGATGATTGGTTTTTCTAGGACTAATAAGTAGGAGTTATTCATAAGGATTGACATTATCTGATCCCTTTACACGACTTCATCCCCGTTTCATGCCTTTTTTAAATTAAGGGAGCTAGGATAGTTATAAAGTTTACTTCTATTATTAGACAATAATAATACATTATTGGATTTGGATACTGTAATAAAGAATTCAAACACCATAAAAAAAAGAAAAAAAAAGAACCGATTTCTAACCTAGTTATAAACCCTTAAAAGTAGTGGCTTTCACGGGTTCCGTCAGAATTTTTTTTGTATTTTGAGTCAAACCCGAATTAACGTGTGAAATCATAACATAGATTTTTTTTCGTGGTTTCTTATCTCCATTTCAAAATGTTTTCAAAAGTTCTTGAATTGTGTTAGGATTGACTAATTCAGACGGGTTTTTGTTTTGTCAAACACATTTCAATTTTGAATCCATGAACTTGTCTACTAAAGAGGGCCATTCTGCTGTCGGCCATATTCGTTTAATGAGCCTCTCTTCTTTTAGTCGCAACAATTGATTATGTGTCCTCCAACATTACAGTGATGTAGATGAACATTGGCTCTTCTTCCTTCAATTATGAACTTGACGAATAATACCTTGTCTTAGCATGTTTCAACTATGAAAACACCAATCAAACATCTCAAAAAGAAAACATCAAGAGGATAGAGGGTATTGAAAGAAATGGCCAAAGTGAAGTCTTGGATAATCACAAATTCTCAATCATATAGTGCGAGAAGAAAGAGTAAACTATGCTTTGGGGTCTTTGAGAGATATAGAGTTATCATAAGGGCTTGTTTGGTTTTATGTTTCCTAAAACTAACATTATAGGATTGTGATGCTTTAGTTTCACCACAACATTATTCGTATGCTAATATATTGAATTGTTCGATGAGTCAGTTGTCAAGGTTGTTGGAATTTTGATTGGGTATGAATCTCCTTGGTGGTGGCTGCTTGGTTGGTTGGTGATAGATAATGTGAATTGAATGGAGGGCATAAGTTTTTCGATTTGGACGACAAGAGGAAAAGATTTTTTACATAGTACTTTGTAGGATAAGAACATACAAAGTACTTTGTACAAGAATCTCCTTGAAAGTAGTAGCATTGAATTAAGAACAAATAAGGGCATAAATGAAAAACTAATAGCCAAAATAATATTTCTTCTCCTTTTCTTCTTTATTCATAAGAGATCCGTATGCCGAGCCTGTTTTATTTGTCTCATCTATGCCTCTCTTTCAAACCAATGAGTGAAATTTAAACTTTTTTTATTCCTTCTCTCTCACTATACTCTTTGTTTTGAATTTGATTGATTTAAAGTGAGAAGTTGATTGATCAGATGAATAAATCAAATATTTAAATTATAATTACTCATGTTTAATCATGTATATATATATAATGTCAACTATTAATTTATTTATCAATAATTTGTACTATTTATTTTATTTTCTAAAGTAAATTATTCACTTAAATCATCACTCATCTACTTCTATTAAGTCAATTACACCATAAAATTCATTAATGTCTCATCATTTAAACAAATTTTTTTTATTGAATTGAATAAAATATATGTAAGTCTCATTATTTTAAGAATGAGTCAACCTAGATTGACACAAATTTCATTTATTGAGAGAGAGAGAGTGTTGTGGACACTTCTCTTCAAACCAAATCTAATTATTGAAAACTCATGAACGGGGTTATTAGAAAAATACTAATATGCAAAAAAGGCTTAAATTTTATAATTAATTAAAATTAATAGATTATGATAATATTATATATTTTCTTTTTTCTTCTGCTTTTCAGATTTTTATCTCTTAATTATCCAAATCTATGTGTTAAAAATTCATATTAAATAAAAAAAATTGTATTTATAAGTAAAAACAATTTTTATTATAAATTAATTTTATAAAAGTTAAATTACGAACACCGAAATTCTAAAATAATATTAAATCAAATTGTCTAAATCAATGTGATTTTAATTTTATTTAATAAAAATTTTCAATTTTAAAATTTGAACTAATCAAATATTAATCGCACCATGTAGAGGGTGTGACCATACAACAGTTATGAAATTGTACATAATATATATCTTACCATAATCATTTTAAAAAATAGTCTCATCTTAGTCTTAATTATTATCTAAATGCTCTTTTGTGCGTTTTTCACGAATAAATATCAATGGTAATATATTTATCATGGTAAAATTATATCATTTAGTATTATTGTTTTATTTTATTTTTTTATGGTTTGATTATTATTTTATTTTAATTACCGTAAAACTGGATTTCAATTTATGTGTATTTGATTTTTTTTTTAAATTGTCTTAAATATTAGATTTGATATAAAATTTGATTTGATTTGATTGAAATTAGAATTAACTTCAATTATTTCATTTGATAAAGAAAGACAAAATTTTAAATAATAAAAGATTTCAAAAAGATAAAATTAGAAGAAAACAAAATCATAAAAAATAGGAATTTTTTTTAATTTAGTCCAATGAACCAATCCACCTTGTCATGTGTTTGTTATGTTTTTTCAAAGTTTTAGAGTAGATCATCTTAGATAGACGAGTTTAAGTTTTCAACCCAATCCACCTAAAACAATTGGCAAAACGGGTTGACCTTCTAATAATCAGCGATCATCAAACTAGAATAGAATAAATCTTAAAATTATTTTCCATGCATTTTTGGAATTACGAATATCCTTAAAAAATTACATACATCAATCAAATGTCAAAAGTTAAACTAGTGAGCTAATTTCAAATTCAGTACTTGATTGTACCTTTAACTTTAGTTCAGATGATAATAAACTTACTCAAAAGACCGTGGGGTTCAACTCATACTGTTTATGTAAAGACCTCTTTGATAATTTATAAATATCTTTGTCGTTGTTCTTTAATATTGAAATGTCGTGACTTGATGAACTCTAAAACTGAACAAATTATAATTCTCTATTATATTAGCTATGATGAACTCTAAAATCAAACTAGAGATGACAATTAGTCCGAGACCAAATAAATACTCATAAAAAAAACCTACAATAGATAAGGTAAAAACCCGTATAATAGTCCGCAAAATTAAGCAGATATGGGTGTGAATACGAATACTATGGTACCCACCCTGCTCGCATTTGCATTTATATAAATATATTATTTATTTATTTATTATATTAGTGTTTAGTTTAATTAATTATTTTCTTTTATATTTAACATCTATTAATATCATTAAACTACTACAATATTTACAATTGAAAGATAAAGGTTTGCAAACTTTTTAAGAATTTGATAATGAAGAATATGTAAATAATTATAACTTTATAGTTAAGAATTTTGTCTTATTAATTATGACTTTATAATTATAATTGTAACTTTCTATCAATTATTTTACAGATCTCGAATAATATTGTCCTAGGACTTGCAATTTCATAAAGTATTATTATGAATATTAGAACGTGTATTGTAATGCGTTTGGAAACTTTTTAAGAATTTGATAATGATGAATATGTAAATAATTATGACTTTATAACTAAGAGTTTTGTCTTATTAATTGTGACTTTATAATTATAATTGTAACTTTCTATCAATTGTTTTATAGATCTCGAATAATATTATCGTAGGACTTGCAACTTAATAAAATATTATTATGAATATTAGAATGTGTATTATAATGAATGTTCATTTGAAATGTTTTGAATTAGAAAATATTTTAATTTATAATACTTTATGATTGAATTTAAAATACTTATAATTTTTAAATTTTATCACAATAATATCATATATTTATCGATCTATTTTAGTAAAAACGTGAATAATGGATATAAGTACAAACATACTCAGAAGATAAAGATACGTGTATTAAAATCGATACTCAAACGGATACGAGTAAAGATATTTTTATGCTGATATAAAAATTGATCTCCTGTGAATTTGGATTCAAACAAACAAATAAAAAAGGAATAGGAAGTCAATAAAGAAATTAAATGTTATTTAATCAAAGATCCAACTGATCACCACGTCGGTATTGTAAATATGCCGTTACAAATAATCCAGCCAAAGTAATAGGAATTAGACCTATCACAATTCCAAATAGAAAAACTTCAATAGTCATCCCTAAACCATCCAAAATCTCTTATTTCCCCGATATTATGATCTCATGGTCCCGATCAATCCATTTTCTACACTGAATATGTTTATGGATTCGAACTCTCATTCCTTTAATAGAAGAAAAGACCTGATAGGGTCACATCCTCTCAATTCTGTGTGTAACGATTTTTTCTACAAATAATTTTCAGTTTGTTGATGTTACAATTTTTCTTTAAATTAAAAAATAAAGCTTCAAAAAAAGTTAATTTTAACAACTTATCTTAAAAAGTCAATTTATGTATTTGATATAATTTTGTTTAGATAATTAAATTTTAAAAATTGATTAAAATAAAATATTTTGAGAAATTTTTTATAAAAATAAATTTTCACCACATAATTTTTGAAACATTATTTTTGTCATGTAAAAATCTTAATAACATATCTAAATTATTAAATATTAGTTATTTTCAATCGTCTGCAATTAAATCCAAACCAATATGAAAATAAATTTTAATAAAAATTATTTTTAAAATATAATGTTAAGATCACTTTTTTAAAATATAAAATAACGGTGAAGTCTAAATATTACCACCTGACATTTGACGGTTTTACGTTTCTGTAGTATTTCAATTTGATAACTCATTTGGTTTATTTCTTCTAATTGTCAAGAAAAAAAGATAGATAATCAGTGGGGTCCACGCCATTTCCTTTTCTTTCCTGAAATTAAAGAAAGACCAAGACATGATATAATAGAAACAAAAAAACGCTATTGCGAATTGTAACTTTTACATTACATAATTACCTCATGATTTTTTTTATAAAGCCGTTTCCAGAAGTGTTCTAGCATGAGAACATAATATTCGACTTTATTTAATTAATTTAATAAGTAAAAATATAAAATCAATGGTAATTAATAGTAATATATTAAATAATCTAAATTAATATAATTGATAACAAATTAAAAATAATATTAATTTTGATTTGATGAATTTTTTGAATAGGCATATAAATTGTACTTTCAAACGCAATCACACTTCTTTTTTCTCTATCTCTTATAGCAATACAAAAATTTTACTCTTTCTTGCAACTTTCTCTCATCTCATTTCTTTTCAAAGTCAAACAAATCTTGTGGTGCCGAAATATTACCACCTCATTTAACATCATTAGGTTTTGAAATTATATCAAACACACTTGCTGTATATACAAGAGACTAATATAAATCAAAATGAGTGCAGTAAATAATAATTTAATACATTGGAGACCAAAATATCTGTGGTTACTTACACTGTCTATTTTTCTAAGGCATCTCTACAGTATATAAATCGCTACAACTGGTTGAACCATCTATTTGTGTTCTTAATGTTTCCACACTTCAAATATAAGTCTTCACACATATTGCCAATGTTATCTTTCGTTTCCTGTTTTCTTGCATCTTGTATCAAAATGAGTCAGTGTATGATACATTTTTTCAGAGTTGATCCACAAATTTACAAGAATCGTTATTATGTAGAAGTATCAGACCCAGTTTTATCAACATCCTTCATTGTTTTGCCAACAACGGCAATCATTTTTCCTCAAGCCAAAGTGTCATCTAATCCAAAACAATCACCGTAAGAAAAAAGGAAGGAGGCTAATGAAATATGCAAAAATACAATTTCTAAGTAATAGAAGTTACATAAGGGAGCAAATCAGAGTTTACCACATTGAAAAGCAATAATTAGCATAGAAGACAATAATCACAAAATCAGATTTCAAAGGAACCAGCTATAGCAAAGCATAAAAAATCTGCAGTTTACAAATGAAATTATGATTAAAACAATTTGTAACATTTAGTCCTGCTAGTAGAAACATAATCAGAGGCAAGATAAATGCAACAAACATACAGAGCCCTCAGATCTCATAGAAAGTATAAATCATCTGCAGTTTACAACACTGGTTTTGTTTACATCCTTCGTACACCATCTGTATATATATATATATATATGAATGAATAAATGAGCGAAGGATGGATGGATAGATAGATAAAAAGAGATAGAGAGTGACCCAGTGAGAAAAAGAAGAAAAGAATGAGCGACGATGGTGCACGTCAGGTTATAAAAAAACAATGTAGTTGCTCAAAATTCTATTTGTCCATCATTGGGCAGCAACACATAGTAGCAGATACTTTGAGCTGACTTACAGTATATTAAGTAAATTGGGCATAAAACTGTGACCAGAGGCAAATAATGTTATTAAGTGTTGAACGGTGAAGAATCATTAGATCAACTGAAATTTTAAACTGTCTAAGCAATCTGGAAAAAGTAAAACAGACAAAACAGTTACAATTAGCATCAAAGACATGCCAATGTCAATACCCCCAATTACATAAAAGAAATCAATATTGAAATTACAATAATAGCTATTTAAAACATTTATACAGCTGTTGGTAGAAATATAATTGGAGGCAAAAAATGGGAGTGCAAAACAAATACAGAACCCTCAGATCTCATAGCTAAGAATAAATCATCTGCAGCTTAGGTCATTAGCATCATTTATAGCTTTTGTGCACCATCGAATATTTTATTTATTTATTTATATATGAATGAATGGGAGAGAGAGAGAGAGAGAGAGAGAGAATAAGAGGCAGAGAAAGGAAGAGACGAAAGAATGTGAAAGGCAATGGTGCACATGACTATAAACAAACCAATGTAGCCACTCAATAGTCTATTTTTCCATCATTGGGGAGAAAAAACAAGGCATCAAAGATAGTTCGTTTAACTATCAGTATTTCCAGTTCATTGATTCAAGACTATTTATTTGAAGATATAAAAAAGTCCGCCATAATTTAAAAAAATTCTGAAACATCAACTTAAAAAGGAAGATTAATGAAAAATATATAAATTAGATCAGATAAAGCTTTCAAGGCTACGCATTTCCATCAATGGTGCAGTATTAAACTGCTCGGAGCCCAGTGCATGTCATCACATCTAACACACCCATGGAACACTTCAATCTTATTAAACCAACACATTTTGACTTAAAATAAAATTTTATCACATTCACAAGTAACAAATATTTGAAATTTGCAAAATTATTTTAATTAGGACATTCAGGAGGGATCTTGAATCGAAGGCATCAAAGAACTTGGTTAACAATTAAGAGTTTAGGGTCAGATAAAGCTTTCTAGGCTACACATTTCCATCAAAAAGTACAGAAATAAACTGCTCAGAGCCCAGTGCATATATCATCATTCACTAAAACTAAAAACAATCAACTAAACATAGAAACGGAACACAAACTTAAAATGAGCAAACGATGAAATGTGACAGTGCATTAGGATCAAATCAAAAACACCAAATTGGAAACTTCAAAGACAAACAAATAAAACTAAATAAGGTGCTTATATAGGTATCGGAATACAATTAATCCTTAACCATAGATGTGAAAACTGAAGAGATTCCTCTAAATACTAATTTCCAAGTGCAAATTTAGAAAACAAGTAAATGATTATACAATTCATCAACAGTTCAACAAATTATTAATAAAATCTGAAAAGGATAGTTTGTCCAAAGCCCTCAGATCTCATAGCTTAACAAATCATCTGCGGTTTTCTTCACTGGTTTCATTCACAACCTTCAAGCAATAATTCCATTCCATTCACAAACATACACTTACACACACACACACACACAGAAAGAGAGACAGTAACATAGGAAGGGTGAGAGAGAGAGAGAGAGAGAGAAAGAGAGAGACGCATATCAGGCTGTGAACAAAACCGTGTAACCGTTCAATACTTTTATTGATACATCATTGGGCAGGACAACAAACAATTAACAAAATTATCGTTCTCAGTGTTAAATAATCTAAATTATTTCAGTTATGATTTTGAGTTGCAATTAATTTAATGAAAAACCTAAATTTTTCAGTTTTAAGTCTGACTTAATTTAATATAAGAGTTACATCTAAGTCAAATACTCAAAAAAATAACATCACTACACATTAAACAACTTCATAAAATTTTATGGCAGTTTGATTCCGAGATATCAATTTAAAGTTAATGTTAAGAACAAAGGAAATACAAATGAGAATGTAAGAAAGAAATAAAAAAGAAGCTTAAATTTGATTTAAAATAAACATATTCCCGAGAAACAAAAACTAACATTTATCAAAATTACCTATAAAAATTTAAATCCAACACAATTAGACGTTTCAAAAACTTATATCATGCAAAATTACCTTAAAAAAGTAACCTTACTACACAATATACAAGTTCAAATACATTTATTTCAGATCTAATTCTGATATATCAAACTAACGTTAAGAACAAAGGAAACACAAATTAGAAAGGAAAATAAGAGGAAAAAAAAGCTTACAATTACTTCATTTACAGTAACGATCTGCTTTCTTCTTAACACGATCATCAAGCGCATCTTCAACAGATTTAACATCCTTTTTAGGTTCATAACCGAATTTCTTAGCTTCAACGGGAAAAAGTTGATCGTACTTCATTCGTTTTGCCGCGTCAATCGTGAACAATTCCGATGGTTCCGATTCATCGACGAGTTTTGCATTTTGTTCGTCTAGGGTTTCATCTTCGATATTAGGGTTTTGGTTATTGCTGTTGCTGTTGATTTTCTTTTTCTTTTTTTTCTTGTCAATTGTTTTGGATCGAGTTGCTAGGGTTCCTCCTTTGAATGCTAATCTACCGAGTTTTACACGTTCATATGGATCTGACATTGAAAATTGGGGAAGAAATTAACGGTGTTAGGGTTTGGTGTGAAAATGGTGAGTGTTGGTGAGGTTATATATATTGGGAACCAATGAGTTGAGCTATTGTTTTGGATGGGCCTTTTCTTTGGGCCGGGCTCCTTGTATATATCTAGGATTTCTATTTGTAGTCCATTTTTTCTTAATACACCACCATAAGAATGCACGACATAATCATTCTCAACACATTTATTCATAATCACACCGTTATAATATTTCATTAGTCTGAACATGTTTAATAATACATTTATTCACATATACATCGTTACGGCATTCCATTCAGTGATTCACAGTTACAGAATTCATATTCATGGTAATTAGGAAAGTGGCATAAACCATTATTTACTCATACTTTTATTTATTTATGTATGTTGATTTTGTTAGTAAAATAATTTTTATTTTAATTTTAAAATCACTAAAATCTTATAACATGTTTCCCATGATGGCTGAGATTTGTGAGCTTAGCAAGTTTATTCTCCTGCATATTCATGGCCATTAAAGAATAGATGGCCTTTGAAATCAGAATTTTTTTTGTTTATTTTATTTTATTTTTAAATGTTGTCACTTATCACCATTTCTAATACGAAACCTTTTAAAACAAAAAATAAAAAATAAATGACAACTTCATAATTATAAATAAATAATATAGAAAACGTTGCCTAAAATCATAGAGACCTTACTCCTAACATCCATAAGAAAAACATAACTAATGTTGTAACATACTAACATAACTAAGATTGTAACATTTTTATATATAACAAATATATATTACAAGTTTAGAAAAATAAAAATATATTACAAGTTCCCCAAAAACAGTTAACATTGATAACACTAGTTAAAAACATTCTAAAGGCTACTAAATTTCCATCACATCTTAATATAACTCCTATCCAAGTCCACTTTGCCCAAGAAGCATATGAGCAACAAATAAGTTCAACAGAAACAAAAAAATTGGAAGAAAAAAACATTGAGCACAGCTTGTTGGTTTGTACTTTACAGTTAAATTATGAGGTGTGCAATGATTCCATGCAGCTTCACCATCCTGTCAATACATAAAAAAACTGAATTCGATATTTTTAATAATGTCACTAACGATGGTTTTAAATTGTGGTCCGCAACCGCATTGCAGATTTGAATGTCTCCACATTTTCCTGCAATATAAAGGTTTTTTCGCAGTATCCGCAAACGCAATTTAAAACTATGTTTGTTGATTATTCACATGCAAGTTTTGTGTCAAAGCTAGTTAGGCAAATAGCAAAAGCTTGAAATGCAGATAAAGGATATCTATAGTCCATAGTGAACATATCCTTGCCAACTTTGCCAAACTGAAGAATAATTTTATCATTATCAGAATGTGTAGATGGTGCAGGAGCAGCCGATGGTGGCTGCGTAGAAGCAATCAGCTGAAAATTCTTGACCGATGCAACTGTCACCCTTCCCCTGAAGTTTAGACACCAACATTGCAGTTGCTCATGCCATCTAGGTGATTTGTTCTTGAGAATTATGGGTCTGTCCTTTGGTTCGTCATCGTTGCTGGTCGCGAGTATGTCTGAGAACCTAGAGCTGCCAAACTCGGAGGAGTTGTCAATTGACCTTGAGAACGATATGCTGCGGAAGGAATCCTCAAGGTTGCGGGGAAGGAGCTCTGGCTGGCCGGGGACTGTGCCACCATGCTCGAGGGCTGACGTAGGGATTGAGGACATCGTGCAGTTCATCTTACGCGGGCCTCGAGTACCGAGGACATTCAACTCATAGGTGATTTGGGCAATATTGTAGCTACCGCTAGGAACTTTGGGAGAAACTTTTTTTGAGTTAAACCTACGGCTCCGGCCCGGCGGAGACAACTGAGCGTTGTTATAGGGAGGTTGTGTATCGTAAATTATAAATTTGGTGCCGAGAAAATTTGACCTGAAATGAGAGGAAATGGACACAGTATAAGTTATAATGCTAGAGAGTTACAAAACCATCACATTCAGACACAAATCAAAATTAACAACTTTGCTGGAACAACTCTGCAATTAACTGATAATACTAATACTGTTAATCGACCCTCTTACAAGATCTATTCAAATGCAGAAGAAACAGCTGCTGCTATCAAACAAAGATGACATGATACAAAAAGAGGAACATGTAAACAAATTTCCAAATATGCATATTGCTAGTCTTTAGAATAATGCAGTGACGAAGGATGAAGCAGTCATAGTTCACCAAACCCTTCCTAGGTAAAAAAATTACTCATGACATGCAAATCTTAGAGTTTTTTGAACAAGGATGGTGGCAAGGGGATCCTTGTTATAAATCAAATTTTTATTGAAGTTGTTTCAAAATAAAATAAAATAAAAAAATCTAGAGCGTTTAGGTTCTGAGAACACTATTTAGTGTAGCTTTTCTTTTGCTTTTGCACTTCTCTATTTTTCTTCTCTTTTCCTGAAAAAGGTCTTCGTCCCCTCAAGTTCTTGTTTTTATCTTTTGATTTAATCTAAGAACATACGACACCAACAATGATAACATATCTTAATTGAGAATCAAAATATATATGCATGCTAAATTGAGCAATTTGTTTCATTAAAAAAAACAAACAAAATATACCTTAGTTTTCCGATGTAAGTGCTGCTAGACCTTGATATGTTATCTGCATTCATGGATATAGTGTACTCTGTGCAAGTTGTTCTTCTTGTACGTTTTGCAGATAGAAGAAACTTTCCATTTTCAACAAGCAAGGCTGTAAAGAATAATTATGAATTCAAAACATGTCCGGAAGAAAATGATAACCAAGTTCATAAAATTTCCAATACATATTGATAGGCTATAAGATATAATGATAGCAATGAAATTGTCTGTTTAAAATATGGCACAATTGTGTTTGAATGAATTGATTTTGTTTAAAAGTAAGTTGAATGTAAAATGATTTTTGTTTGGATATATTCTGGTAAAAGTGAGTTGAAGCACATCCAAACATGTTAAAATCAATTTTACATCTCTAGAATCAATTTTACCTTACTCAAAAAGGAAGTAACTAATTCTTTTTCTGTTAGAGAAACATATAATGATAGAGCACAAATGATTTGTTCACGAGTTTCGGCTTCCAGCCAACGATGGCAGTAGAGAGCTGAATCAAGCATAACACAACTTTAGAGGTGTAGAATTGATTCAAATGTTTGAGTGTTATCGAGTAGAATTGATTCAAACTGGAAGTTAGGATTTATAGCTTTTAGTCTAAACTTAACTTTTACATTGAGATTTGTTGTTCAATTGACATTTACGTGAATATATCGTTACATAAGTCACTTTAGATTCAACTCAATCACTTCATTCAAAATCAATCTTTGTCACCGCCGAACCAAACACCTACTAAATCATCTCCAAACATAGTATGCAAATGCAACTACTCAAAGTCTCAAACAGATAGATACTATGCATTTTCATTTGTAGACATTTATATTATCAACCTAATAATCCAGTGATCCTGTTATACTTTAGAATGATGTCGCCAAAGTTTGAAGAATGAGCCAATCATGGATTGAAAACTATTAAAGTTTTCCAAAATAAGATAATACTATTGATATTGAGATATCCATCATTCCAAAAAGGACATGAAGGTCATATGCAATTCAGCAAAAGATTCCAAATCAAGGCAACATAAAGACTACCATATTAAATAATGAACGTCATTGGGTTATTATGGATAGATGTAAATCTGTTTTGAAAAAAATTGAGAAAGAGAAAATTATTATTAATAATGGTGACGCTAATGACCATTTTAAAATTGTCTCAGATGAAATTTGAACTCTGTCTTTGAGGTTACAAAATCAAACTCTTACTACTGAGCTGACACCTCATGCGAAAATGTAAATCAGATCATAAATCAAATCACATAGGTTAATAAATTTCATCACATAAAAACTAAAATATTGAAAAATTCATCTATATGGATATCAAAAAGTCAAGATGAACTTACCCGGACTAAGACAAAGGAATAGGCGGTAAGTTAACTTAGATTTGTCTCTCTTTATGAAACACTGGATAGGTCCATCCCTATAACCAGGCTGTAAAACAAGAGTCGACCAAAAATCAAAATAATGTCATATACTTTTGTACAAATTTTTTTTATATTTTTTCTGCATTATGCAGTTCTTTTAGGGTATGTTTGGAGCGAGAGTTTTGGACAACTAACTTTATATATTGATGTATATTTGAGATTTAAAAAAAAAGTAGTATACATGATCATATAACATTTCACAGCTTCCTTAATTTAGACTTAGAGCAGAAAAATAAGTTCTTTGCTCCAAAATCCTCCATCCAAATACACCCTTAAAATATCTCAGAACAACATAGAAGATTATGAAAATGTCACCTGCTTCAACGAAACGGGGAAAGTAATCATCCCAGTGGAGTCAAGATTGGTAACAACTTCTTTGCACATATCTCTCCAAGATTTGCACACACCAGCACAAGCAACCACGTGCTTACGAGCCGGCCATGTACTCTCACTTTCTTCCAATCTTTTAATAACATCACGAAGAAGCTCGGGTGGAAGGCTAGCCCACCGGCTATTCTGTACTACACGTGGTTGCTCGTTCGACTCGTGGACCGAATTACTCGACTTTCCCCTGTCATGGCCAGGAAGCCTTACCTCAAAACCCCTCCTTGATAAGCTTCCAAACCCTTCCCTCACATCACGAACGATACTGCGAAACGACATTCGCTACAATACACTTAACAGCTCTAGAAATTAATTTGTGGTCACAGAGGATAATGTTGAAATTGGATTCTCTGCTGTAACTCCTTCACGTAGTTACAGCTCCCAGCCGTCTGATTTAGATCAACTGAGATCGTTTCACACAATAAAATTACCAGTGATCTGAACTATTCGATTTGAAATCAAGGTGGTTCTAAATTGCAACAAATTGCGATCAGATAATGGTACACCAATCTACTCATAAGAGTGTGCAAAGCTGCAAAATCAACCAAACTTGTTATTTTTAATTCTAAATTCAATTCTTAGTTGCCAAGAAAGAAAAAGAAAAGAAGACATATAAGGAAAAGCACAAAGAAAAAAAGATTCTCATAAAAGGAAACTTCACATGAACATAAAGATTAAAGCAACAAAAAAACTATAAACTTTTGTTAGAAATATATTTTGTAATTTTTGTAATACCCTAAATCTAACTTCTTAAAACAGGCAAACAAGAATCTTACCAAAAAATTATGCTGGTATCAACAAACAAATCTTTCCATAATAAATAAAGAAATATTAAAAAAAATGCAAAAAGGAAAACTAGAGCATCATCTAATACATCTACTTTACATCAAAGCAAAAATAAACAAATTGTGGTGCTTATCTAGTAATGCCACTCACATGCACAGGACCACATAAAAAGTAAAAAAAAAATATTTATATTAAAGATGCAACTGAGATTAAAAAAAATAAAAAAAAAAATAAAACCTAAAATATTGAACTCAATTGAGAAATTAAGCTCCTTAATCCACCTCCTAACAAAATTTCAAGATTTATAAGTTATAACCCCTTCAATTCTCAAAATATCAGAATTTCCTGAAAAAGTGAACCAAAAACTTTCCTAGAACCATAAAAATGTATTTAAAAAAAGCATTTTTTTCCTTTTTATTCATATACCCCAAATGTGATAAATGAAAATGAAAATGAAAATAAACCAATAGTTGCAATGTGTAAGGGAAAAAAATTATAACAAGACTTACATGAAATTAAACCCAAATGAAAACTTCACAAAAAAAAAAATGGAAGCTTCCAGAAGCTACTAAGAGAACCCAAGTTCAGAAACTGATTATTAGACCATGAAAAATAGTAACATAAGAAAGAAAAAGAGGAAACAACAAAAAGTTGAAAGTTCTACAATAAAGAAAAAAAGTTGAAAGTTCTACAATAAAGAAAAAAAGTGGAATTTTAGATGAAAAATAGTACTAGAAATTTAGTCGAAGAAGAAGAAGCAGCAGCAGCTAACCGTATTGTTGTTCTAGGAAGCAACGTTGAATTTTATGTTTATGTTTTTGTTTTGTGTTTTTATTTGTAAGTGTCCGTGACACAGTATATTGACTCTCAAAAACGCGTACCGTTTATTAAATCGTACACCGAAAGTAACTCTTCGCTCGGTGGCTTACTCTAAATAGTTATTATATTTAAAAAAAGAAAGAATGTATAATCTAAAAAGACATATATATATATATAATATTTTATACAAAATTTTATTTTTAACTTATTAATATGAACACTAAAGACATATAGTATCATTCTTTGAAAAATTCTACAACACTATTTAGTGTTGACACTAAAAATGTAATATTTGAATGATGAAAAAAATTATTGTAGTGAAAGAAAAAAATAGAGAGACAAATACGCAACTAAATTAAAGATAAATAATGGATTCACTAGTACATTTTAACCTTGTTACATCGTCGATATTAGATGGTTGTTATACATCCAATGTAATAAGTAAGGCGGTGGTAAATTTGTTATTATAATAAACTTTGTTAGATATGTTCTAATTGAACTGTTCTAACAGTTACATTAAAAAAATAAAACTACACAAAAAAAACTTGTATTAAATTTATTATTATAGTAAATTTTATTAGATTTATTCTAATTGAACTGATCTAATATACATATTTAAAATTAAAAATAAAAACTGTACAAAAAAAAAAGCTATGCAAGAAAAGAAAAAAGACATTAACATATTTGTTATTATTACAAAATTTATTAGATATGTTTTATTAATTAGATCAATTTAACAAGTCTTTTTAAAAAAAAATCCTAAATTAACCAAAAAAATTGTAAATATTGGACTTAATAGTTACAAAATATTTATTCTGTAAACCCATTTTGCAATTCTGAAGCACGCGTTCCCCATTTTGTCTCTTCATCCTTCCTTCTTCATCTTTTCTTTTGCAAACCCATTTTATCATTCGTGGGTTTGCAGAAGAAAAGATGAAGAAGGAAGGATGAAGAGACAAAATGGGGAACGCGTGCTTAGGAATTGTAAAATGGGTTTACAGAATAAATATTTTGTAACTATTAAATGCAATATTTACAATTTCTTTGGTTAATTTAGGAATTCTTTTTTTTAAAAAGACTTGTTAGATTGATCTAATAAAATTTGTAATAATAACAAATATGTTAATGTCTTTTTTTTCTTGCATAGCTTTTTTTTTTGTATAGTTTTTATTTTTAATTTTAATATGTATATTAGATCAGTTCAATTAGAACAAATCTAATAAAATTTACTATAATAATAAATTTAATAATTTTTT
>JBBPBT010000152.1:11873006-11887698 GCA_037974875.1 Cicer bijugum | reverse complement strand
TTTCTTCAATTTAATGTATTTTATTAATAGTATTTTGTTTTTTAAAATGTTTTAATTATTTTTTATTTGTTAAATTAAATGAAGAAGAAAAAAAAAAGAATTTTAATATATATTTTTTCATGTAAGGTATTTTGGTGATTTTTGAAAAAAAAAGTATATTTAAAAATATTCTACATGAGGAAGAAGTTGAGAAATTTCTAAAAAGGAAAATTTTGGAGTGATTAAATTTATTGTAGACTACTAGGCCACATGACCACATCCTATAGTTGTCAAATCTAGATTTCTTTATAACATTTCAAATAGGAGGGGTAGACAAATTCATTCACCCTCCCGAAAATTGAGTAATCTATAAAAAAAAAAAAAATTGAGTGTAAATGGGTGTTTCGAGTTGGTTGAACGGATAAGCGGATTACGAAATCGGTTGCAAATGAATTAAAATGGACGGATACGATTGATAATTCTAAAATCAATTAAATTTGTACCCGCCCGATAATAAATACACATTGGTAATACTCATGCGCCATTTAAGGTTTTACACATGTTGCGCTAATTGAGTGGGAATTGCAAAATAATTAATGATTGCATATTCAGTTGACAAGGAAATTAGTGGAATGTTAATGTTCTTTTTATTGGAATAATTAATTAATATATTTATAGTCATGACTTTATGGTAGAATTTGTTATTGTAATAATGCTACAAAATACTTACGTTACTTACGTTGCTTTTACTATTACTTTACTTCATTTGAAACTCTAGTAGTTTTTTTTTTAAAAAAAACATTCGTGCACAACTTCACCTCATCTTCTTATGTCGTTGTAGTGTTGAAGTTATCAACCATTTTGTTTTTATTCATGACCTTCTAGCAGCAAAAACCAGAAGATAACCACTCATTCTTCTTCATCATCGTTTTCGTCTTCTTTTTATTTCTTCTTGAAAATTAGTTTTCTCACTTTTTTTCCTTCAAGTTTTTACTGTATTTTTGTGTTGGGTTATTTGATACAAATCTGATTTAAGGGTTGATGATGTTTATTTTTTTTTTCATTTGGATCTTTTACTAGTTGTTTGAAACTTACTCGTAACAACCCTACCCGTAAATCTGTCACCCGCCACCCGTATGCTAAAATGAGCGGAAGTGGGTCTACGAATTTCACCCACAATTTCGATCGGATTGACATTTTGGACCAGAACCCGCTCGTTGTTCACCCCTACCAAATAATAGTGATGCCATTAATGATAGTAACAAGTTGAGCTTTGATACCAACTGAAGTAGCTAAAATTTCATTAGAAGAGGGGTTATTCACCCCTACGTTCAGTCCTCACAAACTTTTGAGTTTTCAATATAGCTCAAAATGGTTTGTCCTCTTACATAACTCTTTTTCAACTGTGTATCTTTTTAGCCTCACAGACTTACAACACTGTATTTTTACTAGCCTCAAGAGGCTTACAAAATAACTCAAGTATATATCAATTTGAGGCTATACAAGTAGTAATGTGTTTGATTTGTTTTGGGATCAAATTACAACATTCTAAGATAAGATAGTGATGTGAAGTTATATATAACACACTCAATAAAAATGATCATCATATCTGTTTAAGTTTGGAAGAGTGTGTAGAATGAAGAGAATGATGATAAGCTTAAATAACTTGGATGTTTTCTTGTAGATGATTCTCTTGATGTTTGAAGATTAATACTCCTCTATTTATAATTGTCTTTAGAGCTTCAAACGTATGGGTTAGCAAAATATAGTTGTTGGAGACTTTGCTAAGTTTCCTTGGACTTGTCTTTATCTGCAAAACTACAATTTAGCCTTTATTCTCTTGTTAAGTATGCTGAGATGATGACTGTGGTGGTTCATCCTCAGAACTGGTTTGTATGAGGGTGAGACTTTTTCATTAATTTTGATGTGACTTGTCTTTTTTGGCTTTTTCTTTTTCCAACACCTATAATGTCATGCCTTATAAGTCAAAGATAATACTTTTTGTACTTTAGTACTTTTACTCTTTTTCCTTCGTGTGTGGATGAATAGATAACAAAAGTTCATCCTTTCTTTTGCATTGTTTATCCTCTAATCGTAGAGGTTATAATTTCATCCATTAGAAAAAGTATTAAGTGATCGTTCGAGACTTGATTAAATGTCCATGGTCATTAATTTGTTTACGAAAGTGCCATTCAGATGTCCTTATAATACATGAGCTTAGGAGGATGAGTTTGCAGTCCATCCTCAGATAGGAGGGATCCACTTTCGCACATGGATTAAATACAATTGATAAAATGTAAATAGAGATGATAACTCGAGTGTTTTCGCAAAGACCTCGAATATAATAGTATTAACCAAATTGAAAGTTGAAATTAGAAAGGATTTTGTTTTATATTTTTATTTTAACAGATGTGCAAAACAAGTAATCCACTGATTCGAGTTTCAGACCTATCACAAATTCTATCAACGAGTTTAATTTCTAATTCATGATTCTATTCTTATTTAACTATAGAATTGATCAAACAAGCATAATCAATCATATGTGAATTCGGTTTCTTTGACTGGATTAAGCATCACAATCATCAAAATATTACAATTAACGACCAAACGTTGCAAAATTATAATTCAATTAAATTAGAAACCGAAACCAAATTCTGTCTAATGAATTTAATCGATCCTATTAAAATTCAATTTAAGCAATCAGAATATTAATATAATCAAATAAACATAAATATAATCATGAAGTGAAATTGACAGTGTAACCTGAATCTCAAGGTATTGATGAAACTCTAAACTCGTGGGTTAATCTTATAAAATTAGCCTTCCATGAAATTAAAATAAAAAGTCTTTATTTCTTTTATCAATCTGAACCCTAAAATTTATTGTTATAGAACGGAAAGAAAACTTCCAATATATAGTACTCAATTTTGGGCTTTAAAAACAAGTGACACGCTATTTAAAACTACTACAAAAGTCCAAATTACGAATTTTGCAATTTAGGCCTATTAAAGTTTGGTATTGGACTTTTATTCCAACACAAAAGTTGTAGTTGTAATGTTTAGTTTTTGAACGCCTACATATATGTGCCAATCTGATATCCAGAGCTCAAGTTATGGCCTACAGAGCGAGCAAGGATCAAAATGAAAATAATAAAGTTATAATTCAATTTCGACCAAAAGTTTAGAAACAAGCTAAAAAAATTATTCTAAGTTATAAAGAACTTTTAAAATACCAAACTAAAAAGCTAGAAACATGTGCCCAAATACTATGATCAAATTCGCCCACACTTAAGCTTTTGCACTCTCCGCAAAGCAATGCATGCGATTCCAAATATTCTCATGAATGCAAAGTGGCAAGAGAGAAAAAAATTCTAGCTTAAGGAAATCATGACTAGTTTTTTTATCACAACCAAGGCAAACAAGAGGACACATTAACTAAATAATGCATCATAAGTGACAGAGTCCTCACAAGATATAAAAGCCTCTCAACCACTCAAAGTGTTTGGACTATTGTTTGCACTCAAAACACATCTTGAAAGCTAACACTACCATAGGCTTGACAAACATCTAACATCTATATTTGAAACACATGCACATAATGATCAAAAGATCTTTATTCAAGTTGTAACGTGACTATGGTAAGGGTGATATAATCCTAAAGAGACTAGGGCTGAAAATCAAAGAGGATAAATGAGTAATGATTAAGAGAGAAAAACAACATTAAGAAGTAACTCAACAAAATATCATTGACTTTTATTCTCACACTCTCTTTGCTCACAACACAACCATTTTCCTCATTTTATTCCTCATATTTTTTTAGTAACCCTCAAATTTAAATAAACAAGTTGAGCACCCCCATACTTATTTAAAGAAAGACTCCTTTATTCCCCAAGATTAGGTCAATCATTGTTTTTCAATTTTAGGCTTGTAATGAGCTATATAACAAAGAATAGGATAATTAGGCTCAAAGGGGCTTAAACAAATGGATAATTGTAGAGTAAGCTTATTTGGCTAACATCTTAATAAGAAACAAATGCCTAGATCATTTCAATATATGCATGCGGACAAGAGTCAAGTCAAGTTTTAGCATAACTAGCAATCATGAGTGAGATAACACACAAGAAAAAAAGATGGAAAAATGTATTCTATTCATAACAAGGCTAAAAAATTTCACAAAGGTTAATGACCTATCACAAATGATACACAATTTAGCATTTTATTTTTAATAGTCCCCATTGTAGTGCAATGTCCATTTTTATTTTTATTTTTATTTTTCATTTTTTGAAATATAACAAATAAAATCCTAAATAATACCCTCACACTTAAATTACACATTATCCTCAATGAAAGTAACAAGTATAAAATAAGAGTAAGGAAAGGGAGCTTTATGTTCAAACTTCAGTGTAGGTGGGCTTTTCCAACGAGAGTTCTTCTATGGTAGCATCTTCAAGAACAAAGCTCTCATGTAATAGCTTGAGGTGTTGTCCATTTACTTTGAATACTTTCTCGATTTTTTCACTTTTTATTTCCACTACACCATGAGGAAAAATGTTAGTAACAATAAAAGGGCCAATCCACTTGAATCGAAGTTTCCAAGCCATAATTTTCAGACGGGAGTTGAACAATAAAACTTTTTGGCCAATGGAAAATTCCTTCCTATAAATTATCTTATCATGAAAGTATTTAGTTTTCTCCTTATAGATCCGAGAGTTCTCATAAGCTTCAAGTCTAAGCTCTTCAAATTGTTGCAATTGAAGCTTTCTCTCCAAACCTGCTTTCTCCATCTCAAGGTTACAACTCTTGACTATCCAATAAGCACGATGCTTTATTTCCACTAGGAGGTGGCATGCCTTACCAAAAACAAGTCGATAAGGGTACGTCCCTATTGGTATTTTGTAGGTTGTTCTATGAGCCCAAAGAGCTTCTTCTAGTCGATGGCTCCAATTTTTCCTGTTTGGTTGCACTTTCTTTTCTAAGATTTGTTTGATTTCCCTATTTGAGATTTCAGCTTGCCCATTAGTTTGGGGATGATAAGGTGTAGAAATGTTATGCACAACCCCATACTTTTGAAGCAAAGCGTCCATGGTGCGGTTGCAAAAAAAGTGCTTTGATCACTCATGATGGTCAGGGGTATTCCAAACCTGCAAAAAATATTTGATCTGATAAAACCTGCAACAACTTTAGAATCATCAGTCCTAGTGGGTATTGCTTCCACCCACTTCGAAACATAGTCAACAACTAGTAAAATATAGACAAAACCAAAAGATACAGGAAAAGGGCCCATAAAGTCAATGCCCCACACATCAAATACTTCACCGAAAAACATAGGTTGTTGAGGCATCTCAATCCTACGAGTGATTGTTGTTCCTGCTATTTGGCACTGTTCACAAGTTTTGTAAGTCTCAAAAGTATCTTTAAACAAAGTGGGCCAAAAGAAACCCGAGTCTAAGACTTTTCTTGTTGTCTGTTGATGATCAAAATGCCCCCTAGTTTGAGAGGCATGACAAAAATGAAGAGTTGATTGAGCCTTATGGTGGGAAACACATCGCTTAATCACCTAATCACTATAGAATTTCCACATATATGGATCATCCCACACATAATATTTGGTATCACTTTTAAGTTTGTGTATTTGTGTTTTGGGTGCATCTACGAGATGGACTCTAACAACTAGATAATTAACTAAATCAACAAACCAAGGAGTAACCTCACGCAACTGTAGCAGTTGCTCATCAGGAAAGTCATCTTGAATAGGGATGGGGTCCTCATCCATTTCTATTATGCTCAAATGATATGCTACCAAATTTTTAGCTCCACTCTTATCTTTAATCTCTAAATCAAATTCTTGGAGTAACAACGTCCAGCAGATCTATCTTGGTTTTGCTTTTGGTTTCTTCAACAAGAATTTCAAAGTTGCATTGTCAATAAAAACAACTACCTTTGAACTTAGCAAATATGGTCTAAACTTATCAAGTGCAAAAACAATAGCTAAAAGTTCATTTTCAGTGGTAGTATAATTAGCATGTGCAGAATCTAAAGTCCTAAAAGCATAATAAATAACATGGGCAACCTTACCAACTCTTTGTGCAAGGACTGCTCCCACTGCATAGTTAGATGCATCACACATAATTTCAAAAGGGAGGGTCCAAGTGGATGGCTGAATTATGGGAGTAGAGGTTAATGATGCCTTTAAGAAATCAAACACCTTCTTGCATTTGACACCAAAGGTGAAACTGACATCTTTTTGCAACAAATTTGACAGCGGAAGAGCTATCTTGCAGAAATCCTTTATAAAGCGCCTAAAAAATGATAAAATGTAAATAAAGGTAATAACTCAATTTGATCCGTTGTCGTACACGGGTCCAATACAATTGATAAAATGTAAATAGAGGTAATAACTCGAGTTGTTTCACAAGGATTTCTGATATAATAATATTAACCAAATTGAAAGTTAAAATTAGAATGAAGTTTTTTTTTATATATATATTTTTGTTTTAATAGATGAAAAAACGATTAATCCACTAATTCGAGTTTCAAACTTATCATAAATTCTATAAATGAGTTTAATTTCTAATTCTTGATTTTATTCTTATTTGACTATATAATTGATCAAACAAGTGTAATTAATCCTATGTGAATTCAGTTTCTTTGATTGGATTATGCATCACAATCATCAAAATATTACAATTAACGATCAAACGTCGCAAAATTATAATTCAATTAAATTAGCAACCAAAACCAAATTATGTCAAATGAATTTAATCGATTCTAAATTTAAGAAATCAGAATACCAATATAAAAAAAAATATAATCATGAAGTGAAATTGACAGTGTAACTTGAATCTCAAGGTGTTGATGAAACTCTGCACCCGTAGGTTAATCTTATAAAATTAGACTTCCATGAAATTAAAATAAAGAGTGTTTATTTCTTTTATCAATCTGAACCCTAAAATTTCCTATCATAGAACGGAAAGAAAACTCCCAATATATAGTACTCGATTTTGGGCTATAAAAACAAGTGGCCTGCTATTTAAAATTATTACAAAAGTCCAAATTACAAAATCTGCAATTGAGAGCCAGTAAAGTTCAGCATTGGGCTTTTATTCAAACACAAAAGTTGTAGCTATGATTTTTAGCTTTCCAACGTCTACTCATATGCGCAAATCCGATATCCAGAACTCAAGTTATGGCCTACAAATAGAGCAAGAGTCAAAATGCAAATAATAAAATTATAATTCAATTTCGGCCAAAAGTTTAGAAATAAGCTAAAAAAAGTATTTTAAGTTATAAAGTGATTTTAAAATACCAAACTAGAAAGCTAGAAACATGTGCCCAAATGCTGTGATCAAGGAGGTTTAATCTTCTTCAAAGTTTGAACATGAGCTGTATTTTTCCTTTTTGCTTTTCCAAGACTTTTAGGGTCCTTCTTTTCAGGTTAGGTACAACCTTTTTCCTTTTTGACTATTCCTTATGTAAGAGGATGAATAAGATCATAATATTATCCTCTTATCATTCAATCTCTCATAGGAGGATAAAGCTTCCATAAATTAGGACATGACTTGTACTTTTGACTTTTTCATTTTCCAAGAACTATAGAGTCTTTCTTTTCAACACTTTTTTGTACTATGGTGCTTTTGGATATTTTTCAAGTGTGAGCATGCATATTTTACATGAGTTCATCCTCTTTTCTGCTTTGTTCATCCTTTATTGTACATTCATCCTCTTTTCTATTTTGTTCCTCCTCTGTTGTACGTTCATCATCTTTTCTGTTTTGATTAACCTCTAACATAGAGGTCACAAAATCATCCTTATACTTTTGCATTGATTATCCTTTTTCGCATTGGATTAAGTCAAAATTTTCTCCTTTTTATCAAGATGATGAGGAACATATTTTCAAGGATGTTCATGGATGATCATCCTTTGATTTGGATTCTTCATCCTCATATCTGGATTCTTCATCCTCATATCTGGATTCTTCATCCTCTAATTTGGATTCTTCATCCTCTAATTTTCATATAGACACATCTTGACCCATAGGTTTCCTTGACTTCTTCCAATATATTTTAGGTGTGACTGAGATACAACATATTGCAATAGTCATCCTTGGTTTGAGGATCATCATATTGATATTTATGAATTAGCCTCCTCAATTCTTTCATTGTTGACTTGATACAATGCACTTGTTTATGGGAGTGGCTTCAAACTTGACCACTTATGTTCTTTTAACAAAAACTCAAATGCAAATATTAGTAGATCACCATTTAGAAAACTTAACATTTATTTCATAAGGTTTGTTGTTAATAAAACACATATCAAAAAGATTTTTACTTCAACAATCTCCCCCTTTTTGATGATGACAAACCTTTAGAACAAATCCTTAGTTTTATAGATGGATAAAATAACAAATGAAAAGAATGTTCATATATATGCAATTAAACTCCCCCTAAACATATGCAAGAAGTTTAATTTGTTAACATTCTTCATTAATCATTTACATTCTATACTTTTCTTCTAAACTCTCTCCCCCTTTTGACATCTATCAAAAATTTTGAAGGGGTAAAAAATATTTATAGGCAACAAGAATAGGAATGGATCACATAAATATCATGTAGTTGAGAGGTTCATTCTCATATCAAATTTGCAATTAACAGTAAATTACACAGTTTGTAATATACTCAAATCATATTAAAATAATATACTCAAATCATATTAAAAAAATGCACCTATTTCAGCACATCTAAAGTTTAAGTAATTGACTCTACACTCTCCAAAAATTTAGAGAAAGTGATTTGATCTCAAATTCCATGAATGTTTCAAGGAAAAAAATATTTTCAAATATATAAAACTCCCCCTAAATTTTATGAGATGTATATCCTCTAATATTTTGAAATTCTTGATTTTAGAGGATGTTAACTTTTTTCAAATGTATAAAACTCCCCATGATTTTTAACCACATTTTCAAATATATAAAACTCCCCCCGAGTTTTAACCATATTTTCCTTTAAAACACGACCATGCTTATTTATGCCCACATCTCTATTTTTGAGTTCATAACATGTAACTGTAATGAGATAATAATCTAACAATATTCCAAACACATTTGAATGCTTAAGAATGAGTCAAATATAAGTTTAAGAACATAATATGAAGACTTCAAAGTTCTTGAACCAGATTTGAAATTAATAGACAATTATGACCAATTATAATCATCAATGCCAATTATATATCCTCTTGTTGAGTTTCTTTCAAAAATATAAATCTTAAATTAGGATATCCATTTAAAACATGTTAAAGAAGGATATTGGATATATAATGCATGTTAAAATCTCAATTTTTTTCGAAAAGCCAAATAAAAATTTCATACTTAGACATCAAACAAAGTATATGTTAACTAAAATATGGATGTCAAGTTGGATTTATCCAAAATTTATATTGAGATAAACACACGTGCAAAAGACTTATTGAAATAGGATATGTCATAAAGAATTCACAATAATTTAGTCTTATGCAAAAGTAACATAATAATTAAATCATGGATTATTTTGCAATGTGGGAGAAAATATCATGCAATAAATTATGCTTAACAAAAAGTTTTTTTATTTTTTATTTTGCCAAAACATTAAAGAAAATCAATCCATTTGAAATGCATTCTTAAATGTTATTAAAGCACCATGCTATAATGAAAAAAAAAAAAAAACTGTGTGCTTGATTCTAGCATGTATTTTTTATTTTAAAATCATCCAATCAATCACATTATATTATTGCATCATAAGACTATGTAAATATCATAAGAATTGAGATTGAGTATACCTCCTTTAGTGACTTTCCTCATTAGAGGATTAATGATCCAAGAATCTTCAAAAATAATTTTGATCTCTCCCAGTGCTCATTTATTCTAATTTAAGGACACTTGCTGATGAATATGTATGGATATTTTAACTTTTGTAGAATTTCCCAATTGTTGGATATCTTTATCCTATTAAGTATTCACTAGAGATGATCATTCTCTTGAATAATAGCTTGAGGTGGTGATGATAGAAAGAGTGAGACATGTTCATACCAATTTACTTATGACTCATCATCATAATAGAGCATTTGTGGTTCTATCTTCTTTAAAATTTTCAAATGAGGATTATGAAGATTCTTTTAAAGGAGATATGAGTTTAACCAAGCCCAAATTTTAAAGATAGATGATCTTCATAATGATATGTTTCTTTATCCTCACTACCATTTTCTAAGTAGGATCTTTTAGTATGCTCCCATTGAAAAAGTTCACAATCTTATTCGTGATTTTGCTCACAAATACAGCACCAAAACATTTGATTTTTCTTAACAACCTTTTTCTTCTTCTCTTTTTATTCAAGGGATTTAACAAGTAATCGTGCATGAAGAGATATAAATACTACTGGTACCCAACACTTAATGGAACAGGGTTTGTAGTAGGTCGTTATCCTGCCGAGCGTTTGCGTTTCAATGAGGTGGGAAAGGAGGATGGAGGAGTAGGAGTTTGAGCAGAGGAAGTTTTGCGCATGTGAGAGAGATTTTTGGTGGAAAATTTTGAGATTTTGATCATAGATGTTTCAGAAGCAAATGAGACTCCAAAGTACCTGAAGACCTTAGTCAGGACCATGCCATAGGGCACAATATTTTTCCTGTAATATTTGGTGGTTTCACAAATCATGTGCTGGAGAATTACATAGGTAAATTCAGTCTCTTACAGTTAAAGAGGTGATGGATGAGCAAGGCGTCATTATCAGTGACATACTCATGACTTCCATAGGGATTTGTCAGCAAATATCTTGACATTGCAATAAAATGCACGAACAACATCTGGGTAGTAAGATTCAAATGTTTGTAAGAAGGAGGTCCATACAAGAGCATCAGTGTGATGCTGCACAACATTGCCGTCGACAATGAGATTGTCAAAAAACAAAGACTTATCCGATCCCAACTGGGCATTGAGCCCATTTTTCATTGAAAAGTTTAGATTTGTTGGGAGAAATGAGAGGAGAAGTAGTTAGTTTGTGTTTTTTAGAGGGAGGAGACGATTTAGAGTTAGATGAAATGGAGGTAGAAGAAGAATGAGGAGATGGAGAACGTTTGGTGTGTGTTAGTGGGGAAGGTTGTGGGTGGGGAAAGGATTCTGGAGGAGGGATTGAGTGAGTAGGAGAACGTTCTCGTGGTCTGGGTGGGGAACATTGTGGAGAATCTTCTGGAGAGGTGGATTTCTGACAGTGTTTTATGTTTTGTTTAGGGGTGAGAGTTTTTCTTCTCTGAGGATTTGGAAGTTTTTTGCGAGCAAGGTATTTAGCAATTGTTAATGTGGTTTTTGTTTTCATAGGTTTTGTTGGTGGTTTGGATTGAGAGAGGGGTTCATTTTGTTTCGTAGGAGGAGAAACAATTTCATTTAACGATCTCCGTTTTTGGTGTGGAGGAGTTGATTGTGAGGGTTCAGAGGAGAAAGCAAATTTGGAAGGTGTGGTAGGTTTGGTGTTTATTGGTGTGTTCTCTAATGTTGATCGTTGATTATTTGGTAGTGTGGTTGTTGATGGCGTAGTTTTTGTTGGTGTGTTTGTTGATGGCTCTGGTTGTGTTGGTGGTTTTGCTGATGGCTTGGTATTGATGGGTACTTTTGTTGATGATGGTGAGTGATGACTCTTCATCATATGCATAATTTTTATTGATTTTAGTCTTATTTATCTTTAATCATTAGTTAATTTGATGAGTTATTTAATATATTTTGTTGATTTTAATTATTTGATTTAATAAAATGTTTTTGTTCTTATTTGCTTAATTAAATAGAGATTTTTCGTAGTTTTGCGTTGTTACTTTGTTTTAGTGCAGTGTTGAATTTTGGTGAGAAACCAACATGGCCTATATGGAGTATTTTAGCCATATTTGGAGTTCTAGATATCCACTTGGAGTCAATCCAAGTGCTAATGAAAGCTAAGATCCATATCTACACTTTCATGAAGCCACCAGGACTACATTCAGACTCGAAAGATGAGACAAATGCAAAATACGTCAGACAGCAGATGCTGTGCGCCTGGAGCGTGCCCTGCGCGCATGGAGCATATTTCCAGCCATTCAGTACAGTCAATACACGCCCGGAGCGCAAAGACTACGCCTGGGGCGCATGACGCGCATCAGCAATCATAAAAACGCAATTTTTTACTGTTTAGGGATCTTTTTGACTCTTGGGAAGTTGGGAGACTTGTGCCCTAGCATAGAAACTCAAAGACGGCCTTTTCTAACGCCATTGAAGCAGTTTTATCAAGAATCATCAATGAATCATTCTTGTAATTCTTCTTTAATCCTTATCTTTTGTATCTCTGTCATGAGTAACTAAACCCTAATTGTTAGGGATGAGTTTAACCAGATGAAACCCTTATTTTTCTGATTTGATTTCTAGTTATATGAATGAGTTTACTGAATTATTTTTCCCATCTCTATGCTTAATGCTTTTTATTGCTTGATCAACATTAAAATGTTCTACGATTTGTATTTTGAAACGGAAGTGGACTTTACGAATGCTTGAGATGAGAAATTCATGAATTTGTAGTCTAGGAATAGATGCAGGTCATGAAACCAATTAAATTAGTTGCAAAGCAATAATTTACAAGAGAATTTCTATACGCTAATGCTTAATTCTAATCTTAAATCTACTAAGGAATTAGGGGTTACTTTGAAATTAAAGGTTTTTTCACTAAGACATTAGGGCAAGAATAATAAAGAGAATTCGGTAATAATTCAATAAAGGAATTCAATAACTAGGATCAAATTAGACTCCAATGTTGGATTCGAAGTGAAACTCATTCCTGACATTTTTCTCATTATAAAAGATCAATTTTATTATTGTTGTTAATTTCAAATAGTATTTCAATCAATTTGGAAACTTTTTGTTCAATTTTAGTAATTAAATATAATTCAATAGTAAAACGCAATCCTTGAGTTCGACACTCGGTACTACCGTTTTATTATTACTTGCAACAATTCAGTATACTTGCTGAAACACAATCAAGTTTTTGGCGTCGTTGTCGGGGATTGCCATATCACTATTGAATTTAATTTGTTTATTTAATTGAAATTTTTTGCTCTGGAATAAAATTTTTGATTTTATTTTTATTTTTTTTTTGAAAAAAAAAATTCTTTTTTTTTCTATTTTTATTTGTTGAACTTGCTAATGTCATGTCTAGTGGTTTTTCTCTTCTTTGTTTGAGATAACTATGCATTGTAGAGCATGGAAGATTATGATGATGATATTCTACTACAATTATATGAAGAGTGTGATACTTGTTTTATATCGGGTATATGTCGAATGATTGAGGGACAAATCTTGAGCCATATATTTTTAAAATATCACCCTCAGATCCCTCCATGGAAGCCTCTTAGTTGTGACTTTTGCGGAGAAGCACATAAGAATGGACAATGTTCAGATGACCTTGATGAACTAATAGAATATGATGACTTTTTTTCTCAAACTTACAGAAAACGACGAGTATTATATTAAACAGATCTATTGGGAACAAATTCTACCTCCTAAAACTCTATCCAAAGAATCAGATGACAATGACTTTCACATTACGGACGTTTTGGTTGAATTCATGAAGAATAACATGGTTTTAATTGAATGATTTGAAAGTCAATGTGAGAGGTTATTTGAGCAAGTGGTTAAGTTTGAGATGATGGAGGAGAAGTTGAAGATTGAAGATAATTTCATTGTTGTGGTAGAAGAAGATAAGCAAGAGGAAAAAGAGGAAAATACGAACGAGGAAAAGAAAAAAGAAGAGATTGATAAAGTTCGAGATTCAATCTATGCCTTGTTCATCAATGTCCAATTGAGAAGGACATGGAAGCAACACCTTTTATTTCTTAAGTTCATGGAATTTCTACCAAACAAAAAGAAAAAGAAGGATGATGTGTTCTTCCTGTCATATATGCCACCTTGACAATAGTTGAGGCGTCAAGCTAATGACTTTAAAGAAGCGCTTCGTGGGAGGCAACCCATAGGTAGAGGTAACTTTTAATTTTTGCAATCTTATTTTTGTTATTTGAATTTGTTTCTTTGTAATTGTGTGTAAACGTGCACTATGATGAAGAATTATTAATAACTTGCATTTGGTCTGAAGTTTTATGTTTGGCATTTGGAAATTCAAACTATATTTCTTTGCTCATATCATTGCTCAATTCGATAAGTTTCACTAATTCATGCATTGTTGATTACTGCTTGGTTGTTGAAGTCTAACTCGTAAATAAAAAAAAACACTAAATAAATTTTGTAGTGGCATATTTGGCATCATTTAGATAATTCATATTCTTTCTTATTATCCTAGCTCTGAGTTTTTGAGCCTAAACACTTAAATTCTTTGTTGTGTGATTATCCAGACGTGTATTATCCCTTCAGAACTTGCACTAATTCTGACTTGCATCACTTGTAATTTATGCATACATTGAGGCGATTTTATTTGGTCGTTTGAGCCTTTCTAACTACCCTATGAAAATGTTATCCTTTGCTAGCCCCTTTGAGCCTTGCCCCTTTATTTCGATTACTAGCCACATTACAAAACAAAAACCCTACTTCAATTACATCACCTTACTTGGAGTTAGGTAGAAATTTTTTGTCTTGTCTTGATCAAATTCTAAGTTTAGGGTTGCTAATGGGATAGCAACCTTTTAAGTTTGGGGGTGGTGATTCTCACAAAAAAAAAAAAAAA
>JBBPBT010000152.1:11833528-11872745 GCA_037974875.1 Cicer bijugum | reverse complement strand
AAAGAAAAAAAAAAGAAGAAGAAAGAAGAAAAGAAGAAAAAAAAAACGATAAATAATATCTTCTCGGTTCTTTTGTCAATGTTTGAGAATCTCCAAAATGAAAAGGTGAAGAAAAAAAAATGGTAGAATAATTTGGAAATATATGCCTAACTCCATGTAGTAAAGCCTACTATCCCAAAATGTCCTACCCTTACCTAAGCCCCATTACAACCCGAAAGTCCTCCAAAAATGTATGTGTTTGTTGCATTGTGATTGCTAACTAGAATTTTTTCAAGCCTATGGTAGCGTGATGCATGCTCTAGGATTTGAGTGATAAATTCATAACCCTTCTAAACACTTGAGAGAAATTTTGGTGAGATTGTGTGAAGAGAGAGTTGAATTTGATTAATGAATGCCAAGGTGTACAAACCTCGTTATTTTTGTAAGCAACCATAGAGTGTGATGAATGTTTTGTAGTAGCTGAAACTTTGAGAGTTGAGTTTGATTTGAATTGAGAAATTGAGTTTAAGTTTTCTTTTAACTGCACCAAATATGAAATTAATTGTTGCTTGGGGACAAGCAATAGATTAAGTTTGGGGTTGTGATGACTCTTCATCATATGCATAATTTTTATTGATTTTAGTCTTATTTATCTTTAATCATTAGTTAATTTAATGAGTTATTTAATATATTTTGTTGATTTTAATTATTTGATTTAATGAAATATTTTTGTTCTTATTTGCTTAATTAAGTAGAGATTTTTCGTAGTTTTGCGTTGTTAAATTTGTTTTAGTGCATTGCTGAATTTTGATGAGAAATCAACATGACCTATATAAAGTATTTCAGCCATATCTGGAGTTATGGATCTCCAATTGGAGTCAATCCAAGTGATAATGAAAGCTAAGATCCATATCTACAACTTTCATGAAGACATTGGGACCAAATTCAGACTCAAAAGATGAGACAAATGCAAAATACGTCAGACAACATATGCTGTGCGCCTGGAGCGCATTTCCAGCCATTCAGTACTGTCAATACGCGCCCGGAGCGCAAAGAATGCGTCTGGGGCGCGTGACGCGCATCAGCAATCATAAAAACGCAATTTTTTACTGTTTAGGGATCTTTTTGACTCTTGGGACGTTGGGAGACTTGTGCCCTAGCATAGAAACTCAAAGACGACCGTTTCTAACGCCATTGAAGCAGTTTTATCAAGAATCATCCTTGAATCATTCTTGTAATTCTTCTTTAATCCTTATCTTTTGTATCTCTGTCATGAGTAACTAAACCCTATTTGTTAGGGATGTGTGTAACCAGATGAAACCCTTATTTTTTTGATTTGATTTATAGTTATATGAATGAGTTTATTGAATTATTTTTCTCATCTCTGTGCTTAATGCTTTTTATTGCTTGATCAACATTAAAATGTTCTACAATTTGTATTTTGAAACGGAAGTGGACTTTACGAATGCTTGAGATGAGAAATTCATGAATTTGTAGTCTAGGGATAGATGTAGGTCATGAAACCAATTAAATTAGTTGCAAAGCAATAATTTACAAGAGAATTTCTATATGCTAATACTTAATTCTAATCTTAAATCTACTAAGGAATTAGGGGTTACTTTGGAATTAAAGGTTTTGTCACTAAGACATTAGGGCAAGAATAATAAAGAGAATGCGGTAATAATTCAATAAAGGAATTCAATAACTAGGATCAAATTAGACTCCAAGGTTGGATTCGAAGTGAAACTCATTCTTGACATTTTTCTCATTATAAAAGATCAATTTTATTACTGTTGTTAATTTCAAATAGTATTTCAATCAATTTGGAAACTTTTTGTTCAATTTTAGAAATTAAATATAATTCAATAGTAAAATGCAATCCTTGAGTTCGACACTCGGTACTACCGTTTTATTATTACTTGCAACGATTCAGTACACTTGCTGAAACGCAATCAGTGGGCAAGAATCAGAAGAATCGTCACTCTTAGAATCTAAGAGGATGAAGAGCAGAGGTTCAAAGTTTTTAGGGTTCAAAGGTTTTGAAGTTCCAAAGCCAGATTGAACTCTCATTGAGCGTCGTGGAGGAGTAGTTTGAGTACATATCGTATACTTTTTCTAAAAGGACATAATATCTTACACTATATACAAAACTTGTTCAATATACTCATCTAGTTCGAAACGAAATGAATTATAATTTACATTTATTATTTTACACAACATAATACTATAAGGCGTTCAAACCCAATAAGTTATGTGCGGGTTAGTATCTAGCTTTTATTAACAAAAAAAAAGAACATTAAAAGCAAGTATATGCATTACGTTGACTACACTTGAATTTAAACATATAGTTTTATACGATAAAGAATCTAAAGATAAATAAAGAAGCTTAACCTAATAGATCCACCACACAAAAAACACTTGTGAGATCTATCTAACCACTTTATAATGCAATGATCATGATAGGGATGAGAACAAGACAACATAACTAATTTTGACACAATGAGCAACTCCATAAGACATCTAAAACATAATTAGTTTGTCATTCCTTCTTCAATTTTTTTACTTTGAAGATTGTAATAAGACCACGTCGTTTCTAAATTTGTTCTTCTCATTGAAACCTCACTAATCTGATTGCTGAAACCTTGTGGCTAATGGTGATGAAAATAAAAAATATAAACCTGAATGCCAAAAGATTGAGAGAGATTGTAAAATGCGTTTGAAGCTAGAAAGAAAAAGAAGAGAATTAGTGCATATAAGTAATTTGAATCAGAGAGAGTGTCTTTCTAAATATATACAGATGAATTTTTAAGTTATTTGTCTTATTTGCTTACTAACAGTACTTGCACCAATTGACAATATCTAAAGATAATATTTTGCATTTATTTATTTATATTTTGTAGAATCTATTTCTTTAATTAACTATTATTTTTTGTTGCCTTTAATTTCTGTAACTAGTCTCTCATAAGGTATTCCCAATCTTTTGATTTTTTTAATTGATTTTATGAATTGGTATTTTTAATTTATTTGTTTTTAAAAATTGATCTGATTGATTAATTGGTAGTTGACATTCGTTGTTTTTAGTGTTACATTAAGAAAATAAACCGTAGAGTTTATTTACGAGGGCTTACATAATATAATAAAAGTTATATAGAATAAAGTACAATTACTTCTTGTTTGTTTAGAAAGTATCCTAAACTTCACTACATTACTAATTAGAAAATTATGTTGTTTTATTGATGATATATAATTAATGTGGAATTCTAATTCTCCCTTAAGATTTTGTTTTGTGAGCTTAATTTGTTCTGTTTTACTTTCTTTCTATCATATATTGTTTCTATTAAATTTATGTTCGTACTTTTAATTAATCAAGTTATGCGAATTAATTATTCTTATTGACCTATTAATTGTTTTTTGACATATTGTGACGTCATGAAAATAAAACAAAACTATATTTATTTGTGTTTAGAGAATATAATTGAAGATAAACATAGAAGTGTATAGTTGTTTTTTTATGTTTATTTAGTTCTCAAAGTGACATTGATGTTATTTGGTTATAAAAAGTAGGGATTATAAATCACGTGGTTAAATGATTACATATTATTTTATTTATTTTCATGTTTTTTTTTTGGAGGAATTTTTTTTAGTAAATATTATACCTATGTCTCTAGTATGAATTTAATGTTTGAGATAGTGTAAACGTTTTTTTTTTTTTGCAGTAGATACTCTTGGCTCATGTTAGTCGAAAGAGTAAGGATTATCTTGATTAATCTAATAACTCAAAATGAAAATTTTGTATTTCACGAAAACCTATCTAATGAGGGCACCACAATGAGTTGGCAAATTTTATGATCCTATTAATTCGGTAACCACTCATGTTTGGTTAGATAAATATTTTATTGGTTAGTTTACTCCTTTGTGACACATTTTTTTGTGACATTTAGCTTCTCTGAATTCAAAAAAAGATTCAACTTTATTGTTATCATTAAAAAAGAAAAATATTGATTATGACGAGATAATAAAAAATACAAAACAATGATAGATTTACTTTGTTGATTTGATAATCACCACCACATAATTTTCGTGAAACATGGAGATAAAAGTTTTAAACTCCTTACATTGTTTTACTTGCATTTTATCTCCAACTTTTAATACATATATGATACGCAAAATTGGATATTATGTCAAATTCAGTCTAGTGTTGTTAGTATTTTATTTTTAAATTAAAGTTAACAATTAAAATTAATTTTATTCTTCTTATTTTAATTGTCTCGTCCAGTTTGTCTGTGAAAAAAGAGTTGTTACCAATTTTATTTTATTTTCAGGAAAAATTAGATAAAACATAAAATAAAATTCTTGAAAAAAAAAATAGAGTCGGAAGTCGATTACGAATAGGGAAAGTAGTATTACCATACATCGTTTGTTAAAACGGTTGCCTTATAATTAATTGTATACAAATTATTTATTTATTTAATTATTTATTTTTACACCCTAAAAGAATAATAAAAAAGAAAAATAAATTATTTATATCAATAAAAGAAGGAAAAAAATATTTTTTTTTATTAATTTGGTTTGTCAATGGAAAATCTAGATCCTACTTATACTGAGGTCCAATAGGGAAATCAAAACACATATAATTCTTGAGTAGAAAATATTATATGTTGTATGATTGTTACTATTATTATATTTTAATTATTTTTTATTATAATAATTATTATATATGTATCCAAATATAAAAAGAGGTGAGATGTCATTGATTGTATCTTTTTATTTTTTGTTTTAAAGTAAAGAAAAATTAATTTTTGTTAGAAAACAACATAAAGAAAATTTAAAATAATAATAATAAAGAAAAATTATTTTTATTTTTGTTTTAAAATAAAGAAAAATTATTTTTTTGTTAGGAAGCAACGTAACGCGGGTGATATGTGAACGAAACAGATGAGCGTGACGGTGAAGCAGTGTCTTAAAGGATTTGCTCATGCATTGTCAAATTTGTTGCAACACAAAAGCTACCAACGATTGGGGTTAGTGATGTGGCGCGACGAGCGATGATGAATTTCATCCGATGGCAGCGACCATTAATTCTAATGTAAAGGAAAAACTACATATTCGTTGTTATAATTTTTTTTTTTGAGTAATTTAATAAAGACGTGATATGAGTTTTCTTTTATATTACAATTGAATGAAATTTAATTTTTGTTGATTAATTTATAAACATCAATTAGTTATATTGTTCATGATTCTTGAGGTCACAACAAACTCAATGAGAATAAATTAAGATCACAACATAATACTAACTACCTTCCAAAAAAATCCTATACACTAAACTAAATATCAAACTAGTTTTTTAGTTACTTAATATCCTAAGTTTTTCTAATAGGTCCACCACACAAAAGGCAATTGTGAGATCTATCTAACCACTTTATAATGCAATGATCATGATAGGGATGAGACCAAGACAACATAACTACTTTTGACCCAATGAGCAACTCTATAAGACATAAAGCATAATTAGTTTGTCATTCCTTCTTCAATTTTTATACTTTGAAGATTGTAATAAGACCAAGTAGTTTCTAAATTTGTTCTACTCATTGAACCTCACTAATTTGATTGATGAAATCTTGTGGCTAATGGAGAAGAAAGTAGAAAACAAAAACTTGAATGGCGAAATAATTAAAGAGATTGTAAGATTCGTTTGAAGCTAGAAAGTAGAAGAAGAAGATAATTAGTGTATATCAAAGTAATTTGAATAAGAGAGTGTGTCTTTCAAATACGGGTGAGTCTTTAAGTTATTTGTCTTATTTGCTTTCCAACGGTACTTGCACTCATTGACAATATCTAAAGATAATATTTTGCATTTGTTTATTTATATTTTGTATAATCTATTTCTTTAATTAACTATTATTTTTTGTTGCCTTAAATTTCTCTCACTACTCTCTCATAGGTATTCCCACTCTTTATTTTTTTTTAATTGATTTCATGAATTGGCATTGCTAATTGATTTGTCTTAATTGGTAGTTGACATTAGTTGTTTTTATTGTGACGCTAAGAAAATAAAGCGTAGAGTTTATTTATGAGGGCTTACATAATATAATTAAAGATATATATAATAGAGTACAATTGCTTCTTCTTTGTTTAGAAAGTATCCTAAACATCACTACATTACTAATTAAAAAATTATATTGTTTTATTGTTCTAGAATAAATGTGGAATTCTAATTCTCCCTTAAGATTTTATTTTGAGTTTAATTTGTTCTGTTTTACTTTCTTTCTATCACATATTGTTTCTATTGAATTTATGTTCCTAATTTTAATTAATAAAATTATGTAAATTAATTATTCTTATTGATTTCATTAATTGGTAATATTAATTGATTTGATTTTTATAATTGATTTGACCTATTAATTGTTTTTTGACATATTGTGATGTCAAGAAAATAAAATAAAATTATATTTATGAGTGTTTAGAGAATATAATTAAAGATAAAAATAGAAGGGTATAGTTGTTTTTTTATGTTTATTTGGTTTTCAAAGTGACATTGATGATATTTTGTTATAAAAAGTAGGGATTAAAAATCACGTGGTTAAATGATTACATATTATTTTATTTATTTTCACGTTTTTTTTATGGAGGGATGTTTTTAGTAAATATTATACCTATGTCTCTAGTATGAATTTGATGTTTGATATAGTGTAAAAGTTTCTTTTTGGAGTAGATACTCTTGGCTCATGTTAGTCGGAAGAGTAAAGATTATCTTATTAATCTAATAACTCAAAATAAAAATTTTGTATTTCACGAAAACCTATCTAATGAGGGCATCACAATGAGTTGGCAAATTTTATGATCCTATTAATTTGGTAACTACTCATGTTTGGTTAAAATATTGGTTAGTTTACTCCTTTGTGACAAATTTTTGTGTGACACCACCACATGATTTTCGTGAAACATGGAGATAAAAGTTTTAATACATATATTGAATTGGTTTTCAAATTCAATTCACGCCGATTATTAAATTATGTGCTAGTTAATATCTAGTTTATATTTACATAAAAAAGAAGAAGAAACAAAAATAAAAACATTAAAAAAAGTATGTATATATATATATATATATATTAAATTGTTTACATATAGTTGAATTTATCCCATAAAGAATCTAAAGATGAACAAAAGAACTTCATAAAACAGAGTCACGACATAAAGGACACGTGTTAGATATATCTAACCATTTTATAATGCAATCATCATGATAGATATGAGAACAAGACAACATAACCGCTTTTGACCCGACTAATAACTCCATAAGACATATAGAACATGTCATTTCTTCATACTTTGTCATCCCTTCTTCGATTTCTATTATTGGAAGATTGTGAGTAGTTTCAAAATTTGTTCTTGTCGTTGAAACCTCCCTAATATCATTGATGTTGTTTTCATCAAAAATGGAATGCCCGTCTCGCACAGTACTATAAAAAGCGACACTCCATGGCAAAAGGTTGATTTCTTCGGTTACTCCTGTTGTACTTGTTGCATGATAATGTTGGTTCTCCATTTATATAAAAGTAAGGTTGTTAATTGTTTGCACTGAAAATATATAAAGAAATAGAAACAATTAACAATTAAAAATAAGAATAAGTGAGGGTGATAAATAATATAATAATATAATTCTAGTATTAATGATAAATAAATTAAACAAAAATGGGAAAAGTTTTTCTAAAGAAAAAATAGAAAACCTGCGAAACGGAGTTGTTGGCGTTGAAGAAAAGAAAAACTTGAGGTGAGTCGTTGGTGGGCGGAACCACCGATGAACCAAAACCAGCGGTGATGAAAACGGAAAGCTCGGTATTGTGCGGGGAATCAGTGGCGGAAGAAGAAACGCCCATGCGGTGAGTGTTGATGGCGGTGATCAAAGCAGAAAAGGAAGAAACAGAAATAAAAGCTCTCAACAGTCAACAAGACAAAGAATGTAAGAGTGTTGGATCGATTAGTGTGCACAAGAAGAAGAGGAATTAGCGTGAATAGAATAATAGAAGGTAAGTGTCCAAATTTATAGGGTTTTTCTTTCAACGGTAACTAATTAAATTGAACAAGCCTTGTTTGGATCACAAGTAAGTATCTCTACGCGCTCTCTCGCGGGAATCAATCGATTTCAACGGTAATTAAATCTTTTTTTTTTTTTAATTTATTTTTGAGTAAATCTTTTACATTTATTATTTAACCACCATTAGGCTATCTTTTAAACTGCCACCAAGTAAGCTGAAATTCCTCTTTTTGCAAGTTTATTATTCTTAACCACCATTAGGCTATCTTTTAAACTGCCACCAAGTTGTAGAGGGCATAACAGACTCAATTTCACCTCCAACAATTGATACCAACAATGTCTTGATCAGTTTCATCAATAGTTTCTATCTTTATGAAATGTAGCTTTTAAAAAATTGGACAAACAGGTGAAATATGAGTAATACAAGCAGTTGCAGGGTTGATCTTCAATTCTGCATAGAGAGATGAATTTGTGTACATGTACTTTATATGTGTTATTAATATTAGTTCTATGCATATCATAATGCTCCTAAGGATGAGAAAGATGTAAATCTATTGGTTTGATAATAGTGTCATTATTTAAATCTTGTAAATCTGTGGTTTGATAATAGTATATTTCTATCTAAAGTTTTCTTGCAAATTAATTGCCCCTTTTCTCTGTCCTCCTGAGATTATTTATTTGATTGTGTGCTCTGTCCATTCATGTTCAGGAATAAGAGAACAAAACATAGCTGCAATTTAATTATTTTTATTATATCATAAAGTTAAGTAAGAGATTATTAAGAGAATATCCAGAATTAAGATTCATGGTGTCCATTTCTTTGTATGCTGCTGCAGGATTGAGTTTCTTATTGACATATTCTACCATTGTTTTCAAATCAGGTTAATTCAATTTTATTAAAGAATTTTACTTTCTTAATTTGTCTCCAAAACCATTCGGTCATATGATATTTTTCTTCATTTCTCTGTTTCAATGTTGCCTTTTCATAATTTACTTTTCTATTTTTTTTATTCTTTAAACCAGCTTCTCGAATTAATTCTCCTTCTATGTATTCCCTTTCAAAATTCAAAAATTCTTGTCATCTCTGCAGCATTTTATGTATATCCTATCATGTCTCTATGTAATTAATTGACTTCAATAACTATTAAACGGTCTTGGATTATTGAACGACACTCTTTAATCCAGAACTTTACTATAACATTTAGTGTCCTAGCTGTACAACTTATGTGTCTATCAAATAATATGGTAAGCATAAGTTAGATTTTGTCCCATGTTTACGACCTATACAATAACAGACTTGCTATAAGTTTGACCTTTTACTGGACCCTCTCATCATGGTAGCTAATTGCTCTTCTTTAGTCTTGTTCGAATTCACATCTTCACCTTTGTCATCAACTTTTGTATTACTCCATTTTCTATTGTACTTAAGCAGAACCTATTGAGATATTACCTAATACGTACTCTTGTGAACGAAGTAGAAGATATCTGGTGTTTTGTGTTGAAGTTGAATGAATAAAATTTGGAAACATCAAATACACCTCATGGTTGTGGCAATTCATAAGACAATAATCACTACACATATTGTTCATGGTTCTTGAGGTCACAACATACTCATCATTGAGATCACAACATAATACTTATTACCTTCCAAAAAATCTTATACATTAAACTAAATATGAAACCAGTTTGTTTATTTACTTAATATCCTATATTTTTTTTGAAAGGACATAATATCTTACACTATATACAGAATAATAAGTTACTTAATATCAAATAATAAATTATGTACGGGTTAATATCTAGCTTTTATTAACATAAAAATAAAAATAAACAAAAATAAAAACATTAAATGAAAGTATATGCATTAAGTTGACTACACTTAAATTTAAATCTATAGTTTTATACCATAAAAAATCTAAAGATAAATAAAGAAACTTCACCTAATAGGTCAACCACACAAAAGACACTTGTGAGATCTATCTAACCACTTTATAATGTCATGACCGTGATAAGGATGAGAGCAAGGCAACATAATTTTTTTTGACCCAATCAACAACTCAATAAGACATATAGAGCATAACTAGTGAGTCATTTTTTCTTCAATTTTTATACTTTGAAGATTGTAATAAGACTAGGTAGTTTCTAAATTTGTTTTTCGCATTTAAACCCTTGATGAAATCTTGTGGCTGACAATGATGAAAATAGAAAACACAAACTTGAATGGCGAAAAAATGAGAAAAACTGTAAGATGCCTTTGAAGCTAGAAAGAAGAAGAAGAGAATTAGTGTCTATCAAAGTAATGTGAATCAGAGAGAAAGTATTTTTCCATATATATATAGACAAGCGAACTTTTAAGTTATTTGTTTTATATTTACTTTCCAACAGTACTTTCACCAATTGACAATATCTAAAGATAATATTTTGCATTTATTTATTTATTTTTGTAAAATATATTTATGTAATTAACTATTATCTTTTGTTGCCTTAAATGTCTTTCACTAATCTCTCGTCATGTATTTCCACTCTTGATTTTTTTTTTATTGATCTCATGAATTGGTATTTTTAATTGATTTGTTTATAAAAATTGATTTGATTTATTAATTGGTACTTGACATTTGCTGTTTTAATTGTGGCGGTAAGAAAATAAAGCAAAGAGTTTACTTACGAGTACGAGGACTTAAAGAATATAATTGAAGATATATATAATAGGTACAATTGTTTCTTGTTTGTTTAAAAAGTATCTTAAACTTCACGGGATTACTAATTAGAAAATAATGTTTTTAATGTTCCTGAATTAATGTGGAATTCTATCCCCTTAAGATTTCATTTTGTGAGCTTAATTTGATCTGCTTTACTTTCTTTCTATCATATATTGTTTCTATTAAATCTATGTTCCTACTTTTGATTAATCAAGTCATGTGAATTAATTGTTCTTATTGATTTCATTAATTGATAATTTTAATTGATTCAACTTTTATAATTGATTAGACCTATTAATTGTTTTTTTGATATATTGTGACATCTACGAAATCAAACAAAACTATATTTACGAGGGCTTAGAGAATATAATTGAAGTTAAACATAGAAGGGTATAATTGTTTTTGTGTTTATTTGGTTCTCAAAGTGAAAGTGATCTTTATTTGATTATAAAAAGTAGGGATGTCAACACAACGAATAGATGCGGGTATCTATTGTGATTTAGACAGAGAAAATTCATTTTAATTGAATGCGAGTGTGAATTTTTTCTGATATTAAAACTCGAGGACGGAGATGGGTTTGTGGCCGTTGATATCTACCTCGCACTCGAATCCACTCTACTAGTAATATCATTGTCATTTTTAAATTTTTTATACATGTATATATTCAATATATTTAAAATTTTTTGGGATATAATTTAATACTTTTCAATTTTATTACTGAATAATTATTATTATTTTGCTACATTAGTTATAATAAATATAAATTAAGTTTATCATTTTATATATATAAATAAGTGCGAATGCAAGTGGGAAAATCCGAACCCTGTCATAGGTGGAGATAGAAATTTAAATTTTACACTTGATGATGTTGTTGTATTATTGTTTGAGAATGTGGAATTCTAATTCTCTTATATGATTCTCATTATGTGAGTTTAATGGATTTGATTGCACTCTTTTTTAGCTTCTTTAATATTGTATTACATCAAAATGCCATGAAATCTCTATTACTACTTTTTATTAATCTAAGTCATTTGAAATTTTTTTATTTTTTACATTTATATGCTTTTAATTTGTTACGTCGCAATTAAAAGTAGGCAACGCTAACACCAATGAGAAGAGTTTGTTTAAGAACTTGTTGTAGTAACAACAAACCATGAAACTTGAACATCATTAACCCTTGCGATTTTTATATATTTCTAATTTTTATTTTTTTATATCTTTTATTAAATCATTTTATTGTAGAGATATCTACGGGAGAAGTGTAACCTTTTGTTGATATCAAAATGTTGTTTCATAAGGGATGCTTTAGTCAATTATATATGGAAATTTGTCTTATGTAATTTAATTTTTCTTTCTTTATATTTTAATATCAAAAAATTATGTCATATGCAAAATTGGATATTATGTCAAAATGATGTTAGTATTTTTAAATTAAAGTTAATTCTTTTCTTCATATTTTAGTTGTCGCGTTTGGTTTGTCTGCGAAAAAAAAAGAGTCGTCGCCAATTTTATTTTATTTTAAAGGAAAATTAGATAAAATCTAAAATAAAATTCTGAAAAAAAAATAGATCCGGGAGTCAATTACGAATAGGGAAAGTAATAATACCATACATCGTTAGTTAAAACGGTTACTCTATAATTAATTGTATACAAATTATTTATTTTTACGCCCAAAAACAATAAAAAAAAAATAAACTCTTTACATTATTAAAAGACAGAAAAAAAATATTTTTTTTTTATTAATTTGATTTGACAAGAGAAAACTTTGCTCCTACGTATCATCAGGTCCAATAAGATTTTTATATGTTATCTGATTTTTATTATTACTATATTTTAATTTTTTTTTATTATAATGATTATTATATATGTATCCAAAGATAAAAAGAGGTGATATGTCACTAATTGTATCTTTTTATTTTTTTTTAAAGTATTTTTGTTAAAAAATAATGTAACAAAAATGTAATAATAATAATAATAATAATAACAAAAAAAAAAAGGTAAGATGTCTATTCACGGATTGTATATTTTTATTTTGTTTTAAAAAAAGAAAAATTATTTTTTGTTAGAAAACAATGTAACGCGGTGATATATGAAGAAAATTGATGGGCGTTAAAGGAGTTACTCATGCATTGTCGATTTTGTCGCGATACAAAGGCTACCAACGATTGGGGTGAATGATGTCCAGCGACGAGCGATGAAAAATTTCATTCGGCGACAGCGACCATTAGTTCTAAAAACTATTTATTTGTTATGATTTTTTTTTTTTTAGTTATTTGATAAAGACGCGATATGAGTTTTCTTTTATATTACAATAGAGTGAAATTTTTTTTTTTTGGTTATTAGTTTATAAACATCATTTTTTTTTTAGTATTTTGTGTTGCAAAGAAAACAATTTTAGGAACAAACAACTTTAAAAAAATGAAAACTTAACATATGAGTTTATTTTTGCATAAATAGAAAAAGAGAAAGAAAAAAAGAACATTTTTTAAAAGGATGCAATACAAAGACTAACAAGAAGAAAATTAGAAAAACAATAAGAAAATGAACTTTACTACTTACTTAATTGGTGTTTTTGTTGGACTGATTTTCTCAATGGTGTTTTTGTTGGACTGATCTTCTCAATTCTCTGCTTCTTTTTTGTCTAATAAATTATTTTTGTGCTCTCAATAGTGCTCTTTTATTTTTACTTTTGATGTCCATTATTTATAGACATTTGGGGTGTAGGTCACAAAAGACCAAAAAATGATTGCGAATTGATCACCATTTTTATTACCATTAATCTATTTTTTATTTTATTTTTTATTTTTTTTATTCAATTGATCACCAATATACTAATTCTTATTACTATTGATTCATTTCTTTTTTACACCATTATACTGATTTTTAATACCATTGATTTGTATCTTTTCGGTTTCTTTACATTCAAATGATGACTTAACTATTGAACTTATTCACATGTTCTCATTTTATCAACATATAGTTGCATCTTTAGAAAAGTTGTACAAGTAAGAATATATTGTTCTTCTTTAGATCAAACTTATAAATAATTTGCTTTTCTCAATTTGTTCATTTGACACTTCTATATCCCCTTAATTTATTTTCATTTAAGGAAGAATAACTCAACATTTTCTTTCTTGCACAATGATTAAGTAATTAGATTGGTTTCTGAAATATGGGCACTGCTTGAATTGTAGTGTTGAATTAGCCAACACATTCACGTATAGATTAGTTTGTTCTTTTTATGAATTGTTCAATTATGTAAATTAATTATTTACTCTGTTTTTTTTTCTTTCTATTATCGACATGGTAAATTAATTTGAATGAGAAAACTATTACCACCATATGCGATGCTAGTTTATTGCATGTTACTGGAGTTTTCAGTTTATTGCTCGAGAATAGAAAACCCATCGACGAAGCATTGACAGCACATAGGCGTCGTTAACATCAATGACGACATTATTATTTGTAACGCCTAGTTTTGTAAGTATAAAAATTGAGATAATAACCGAAAATTTTTCAAAATTATGTAAGAGAATAAGGTATTGTAATAAATAATGAATTGTTAGAAAGAAGTAATGTTATGAAATCTCAAAATAAATCCTTAGAACAGGAACATCTTTAATAATTAAAATATTCAAAACATGGCACGCGCCTTCATCCAAAAATATTCTTTAGAACTATTTGTGATATAACTAAGATTTCTCTATAATAACCAACTACTTCCAATAATTAGTAAAAACTCATCAAATAAATTAGCGATAATCCACATCTATTATAATCAGATAATTCCAATATACACATTTATTCCACAAAAATAATCAATTAATTCAATGATGGAGATATACTACTTATACAAAGCGAGTATTATCTAATCATGTGGAGCACCAGCTCATCTAGTGTTGGATACAAAGACCCATATGTGTGGAGTTTAAACTTCATCTCATTGTGGAGTTTAAACTCATCTATATATGGGGTACAAGACCCATCTGGGTGGAGTTTAAAACTCATCTCTTTGTGAATTTTAATATTCATCCATATGTGGAGTTTAAACCTCATCTCTTTGTGAAGTTTAAAACTCATCAATATGTGGGGTACAAGACCCATATGTGTAGAGTTTAAACCTCATCTCTTTGTAAAGTTTAATACTCATCCATATGTGGAGTTTAAACTTCATCTCTTTGTAAAGTTTAAAACTCATCAATATGTGGGGTCCAAGAACCATCCATGTGGAGTTTAAACCTCATCTCTTTGTGAAGTTTAATACTCATCCAGGTGGAGTTTAAACCTTATCTCTTTGTGAAGTTTAATACTCATCCAGGTGGAGTTTAAACCTCATCTCTTTGTGAAGTTTAATACTCATCTATAGGTGGAGTTTAAACCTCATCTCTTTGTGAAGTTTAATACTCATCCAGGTGGAGTTTAAACCTCATCTCTTTGTGAAGTTTAAAACTCATCAATATGTGGGGTACAAGACCCATCTCCAACAAACACAATCAAAATCATTCATAATTTTAACAATCATATTCGCAAAATCATATTTATAATATAATATTTCATTTGAATATATAATAACAATGATCATTCAAGAAAATATAGTAAAACAATCTTTTTAAAGAATATATATTTCTCAAACACATACATTCCAAATAATTCATATTTCAACAACTATATTCTTAAAATCATATTTATAATATAATATTTCATTTGAATATATAATAACAATGATCATTCAAGAAAATATAATAAAACAATCTTTTTAAGGAATATATATTTCTCAAACACATACAATTCAAATAATTTATATTTCAACAACTATATTCGTAAAATCATATTTATACAATTTATAAAATCTCAATTTTAATAGAGTTAGGTTTTCGACAAAATATATTTTTATAAGAAAATACCATCCATAATATCTAACTCTTTTTCCATTCTAAATTTCCAAAGTAAATGTACAATGAAAGTTTAAAGGGTGTGATTACTCACCTCTTGAAGCGTTCTTTTATAAAAAGTTTCGTATTTGTTAGTCATTACTAACCACTGCTACTGCAAATGCAATCATACTTTCGCTCCTCTTTATGGTGGCATATATAGTTCTTTCTATTGAATTTTTATTTTATTTTATTTTCTTCTTTGTATCTATTTATAATTAAATATTTATAAGATAGTTTGACTATGTATCCTATATTTGTCCCACTAAACTCTTGGTTGTTACATATAAAACGAATACGTATTGAATTCATATAAGATTGTTTGTTTGGTTTTGTTTGACACCTTATTAATAGATAATTAGGTAGTAAAAGTTTGTAATAACAACTTGTTTGTTAATATCTATTTCACATAAACCGTTAACAAACAAAACAAACTTCCTATTATTACAGTCTCAAACAAACAACAACTTATTATTGTTACCTTATTTTATGCAAATTAATAGTTGATATAGTAGTAGTAATAATAATAATAATAATAATAATAATAATAATAATAATAATAATAATATAATCATAATACTTTATAAATTAGAATATTTTAAAATTCTAATTATTTTTAATTCTTTAATTTGGGATGTTACATTATTGATTAATCATGTGTATTGTGATGTGTTGTAGAATTATAATATTTTATGATGTGTTATATTGATTGTTTGTGGAGGAATTTTAACCTCTTGAGAATATTATATTTTGTAGATGTTGTATCATTTAACTACAAATTAGATATTAATAATATCTTATATATTAAATTAAGATTAAATTGTACTTCAACTTTATAAATATTACTATTTGAATTTAGAAGCTAAAATGATTAGTAGAAAAGAGTTGTTGAATAATACATTAGAAGTAGATAAATTTTATGTTACACGAGTGATGTAAGTTTTGCATCATGTTCAGATTTTTGTCGATCATTGAATTATTTAATAATTTTTATTATTGGATCAAATGAGATATTGCGGGACTTAATGATCTAATGTGAAAAATGAACTTATGTATTTTGCAAGAAGGTCTTACCTATGCACATTAGAGAAAGTTAAAAAAGCAATCATCTTTAGTATAATGTTTATTGTAATTTTCTATTACCTTTTTTGGATATGTTCAAGATAATTGACAATGATTTAAAAATTCAAAGTTAAAATATTTCTTTGAATTGATTATTTTTGGCTTTATATTTTATAAACATATACTAAAGTTTCTCTTATATTAATATACTAATATTTGTATCACCTTTTTGTATTTGTTTAAATAAAATAGAGAGTGTATTTCAAGAGTTATATAAATGTTTGTATAATCAAATTACCTCATGATATGTTATTGTTTGTGTGCTCATATTTGATATTTGATATTCAACCTCACGACGTGTCGTCGAAGAAAAATTACTATGCAATTGCATTTAGATAATTTATTTGGAGAAGACATTTTAAAATATTAAGAAGAACAATCATATCTATTAAAACAACTTCCCAAACATTGATCATGACACATCTAGATTCTATATATGTACCACCTCCAACTATATACTGAGTTGTCAACTTAAAAACCATCATTTTCTTTTCTCTATCTAATATTTTTCTCCAAATCAATTTTGTGATAATTATTTTATTGTTTTATTTTTACCGTTTAATGCATTTTTCAAGTAATTACACGTCTCTTTCAATTTCAAACATAATATTAACTACACTTAATTCCAAACATCTTATGCATTTACTAGCTATTGAATTTTTGACCTTCCTTAATCTCTTAACATTCTCTTTTATTTCCACAAGTCCACCCTCATACTCTTTGGAGATAGATAGGTTTGTCTTCCATGATTTTTTCGATCAAACTGTTTTGATAGATCGAGATTATGTACACGATCACATATTTAGTGTAGAAATTGTAGTTATCATCGTTTTCTTGAAAATTGTTATGATTGTTGTTGTCCAAGTGTTGTTTAAGTTTGGTTAAGAGCTGGTTTTGCATCCAGGTTGAAAGGGGTAAGTGTGTGTAGCGATGCTGGTGGTGGCAATTCTAAGGGGACTAAAGCACAAGTTATGACAGTTGTTATGCGAGTCAATGGAATATTGGATAACATGATTCATCTTGGAGCAGCACACATAAAAACTTACAAGAATCAAATACCACTCCACAAGGGGAAAACAACAAGGCACTTGCTCTAACGGAGTGTTGGGAAAAATCAGAGATAATTAGAGATAACTATCTCAATAATGCGGAATATTTTTTCCCACCTGTGCAGATAAATGGCTAAACAGAAAAAATACAATTCCAAGAGCAATAACAATTGGCAGAAAATTAAATATAAAACAAACACAATTTTAACGTGGAATCTTCCCTCAAATTGAGAGAATAAAAACCACGAGACATACTCCAGTAAAATCTTCCACTATAATAATTATTGGATACGCCAGAGTCTTCCTAATAAGAATAGGAAACGTCAATCAATAATAACAACTTTATAACAACCTTCCACTAAAGTGGGTATGCCAAAGTAACTCTCAGAGAAGATAAAACTACTCAAATTGTATATTCAAATAACAAATTCAGTGGTAGAAATAACCTAAAAAAATTGTAGATCAAACAAAACAAGTTTGTCACACACTTGTTACCACCACCAAAACCAAACCCTTATTTCCCTTCTCTGGCAGTCGTTCTCTTTCATTCTAGTTCTTAGGGATTTCTAAATCCATTTTTTTTTTCTTTCACGTGGGCCAAGCCCGTTAAAACCTTTTTTTTTCTATTCTTTTTATTTCAATAATAACAATATTAATATTAATAAAATTAATAAAATTGGTGGGTTCCACTTGCGAGTGAGCCCACCCAACAAATATCCCCCTCACGACTCAAGTGGGAAGGTACTGCTTAACCATGTCAGCTTTCTTTCTACAACATATCATCTTCGACACAAACAAGGTCTTCGTTATCATATATGAATCATTCTCATCAGTATGAATCTTCTCAATTAAAAATGACTTCATTTCTAGTGCATTTCATATCCAATGATACCGCACTTCAATATGTTTTGACTTTGCATGAAAAGTCAGATTCTTGCATAGATGGATTGCACTATGACTGTCACAGAATAACACAAACTTGTCTTGCTTGAGGCTCAACTTCAGTAGTAAATAAAGCAACACACTTTTGTAGACTTGATTGCCAAGACACAACTCCCCTGAATCAAGATCACCTGCCATATCTGCATCTGCATAAACACACTTTGGAAGTGCCTCAGAGGTATATGAGAATCCACATCACTGCTTGCCAATGATATTTACCAGGATTAGAGAGAAATCGACTATGAAGGAATGCAGTTTTCACATCAAGTTGTTCAACTTCTAGGTTCGAACTAGCTGCTAATCCAAGCACAACTTAGATAGAGGACATCTTCACCACAGATGATTCATAGGATGAAATCTTCAATCGAGGTAAGGGATGAGACGAGGTTCGATTTTATGAGTATAAAATAACGTGAGATGAACGAGAATACTGGAATTCTCAAATGTTCATTCGGGGCTTACTGCGTACGGTCGAGCCCTATTGAGTAATAATAATTAATTAATAATATATGAATGGTAATAGTGAGGACTAAAATATAATTTAGAAACCTATAGAATTGATGTGAATTCATTTATATTAAGATTGCTTGTTATTTAATTGTATGAAGCCTATATTAATTGTTATTGTATGAAAGATATGTACTTGAGTGTTCTTATTACTTGATTGAAATTGTGATATTACTTGAATGTGCCACTTAATTGGTTCCTTACTATGCGATTGATGAAACTGAATTGTGTATTGTGAGTAGTGTGAATCAAATATTTGGATTTTATTGTGATTGACTGTTATAGATATATAATGATGAATATTGTGAAGTCAAACTGAAACGTATTGAGTTGTGATGATCGAGTAAGTCTGAGATATGTGTTATAGATTTTGGAGTTATGATTACTTAGTCATCATATAGGTAGGGTTTGACAAACCTAGTGATTCAGGGAAGTATGTGACATCCTAAACAATGAAATTATTTTAAAACAAACAAATAAATATAAACTTTCAAACATTTTTTTAAGGTAAAGAGCATCACATAATCATAAACATGTCAAATAAATCCAAAGGTTCCAACAAACTTAACAACTTGAAATCACAATATCAGACAACCAAATCTTTTTTGAGGTACACATACTTATGTTTAATATTAAGTGTGAATGTAGTCCCAACCCGATGTCACTATCAGAGCGGGGATCCCAATTGTAAGAATAAAAATAAAATGATCAAATAACATCAACACAATGCATATAATAAGGGTCTTTAGGACATGATGGTTTCCGCATCTTCGATGGTACTAGTCGTCACCTACAACTTACAACTTGTCTACGCCAAACACAAACAATGAGGGGTGAGTATCAAAATTATGTAATCGTAGAAAATACACAAGGAGAACATGCAAGCAACCAAATTATCACAACCTCAAAAGCAGTCAAGTGCATAATACCAATGGTTCATCAAATTCATTCACAATAAGACAATCACAACCTCAAAAGCATGTCTTATATTCTATACTTCATCATTTGGTACAATTCTACTTTGAAGTACTTGGTTAGGAGGTCTGATACTATGCCACTACAAAGTGGACGGAAAATTCATGAATGGCCAAGTCCACATAGATCCCCTCAACTCTACCCGAGACACATATACGCGATGGTCGGGGTACTCTTGTGTTGCACGGTAGCCCCCAAACTTAGGGAATAACCCACTAATCTAGTTAGGAATTCCCCACTAGAGGTACCCCCAAGGTCTATCAATCTTACCTTATAGTTCGACTATAGCCCTCCATGATCAGGCTCATTCAGTTGTACTTCCCTGAATCACTAGGTTTGTTAAACCCTCCCTATATGATGACAAAATAGTTCTAACTCCAAAATCACAACTCAATAAGTTTCAGTTTGACTTCACAACTATCATCATTATATAAGTATATCAGTCAATCACAATAAAATCCAATATTTTGGTTTGCACTACTCACAATGCATCATCCAGTCTTATCAATCACAAAATAAAAGATCAAATAGGTGGCACATTCAAGTAATATCACAATTTCATTCAAGTAGCAAGAATACTCCAGTGCATATCATTCACACAGTAACAATCAACATAATATTCTTAAAATCAGACGACATGCAATCTTGATATAAATAAATTCACGGCAATTCTATAAGTTCCTAAATTAAATTTTAGTCCTCACTATCACCATTCACATTTTATTAATTAATTATTAGTACTCAATAGGGCTCAACTGTACGTAGTAAGCCCCGAATTAATATCTGGGAATTTCAACATTTCCGTTCATCTCATGTTATTTTATACTCATAAAATCGAATCTCATCTCACCTCTTACCTTGGCTGAAGATTTTTCTCAACGAAGTCGATCTGCTGATTTAACGTGTCACGTCTTCGCCAACCACCGTCTCTAACAGTCCACGAGCGAGAATAAATCAACGCAACAACCAATTACATATTAGTTACTTGCTCCAATTGGTAATTAATTAGTTTATTAATAATACATTGATACTTTATATAATAATACATTAAAACATTGTAATATAATTCAAAAATATATTTAATTTCGTTAAACACACAAATTACTATAATCAAATTTTATTTAACTAAGTATGATAGAAAGAACATAATATTATATCTATATAATATATATAGTTTTGATTTATATGTAGATTATATATATATATATAACACATGGATACAAATAATAATAATTAACTATTACTTGACTATACTTAATTTTATAACATAATCAAAATAGATTAAGCCTTTTAGTTGAAAGAATCAATTTGCCTCTCCGTCTTATTTTGATTTTACGGCAAATTGTATGAATCGTATGTTGCCTTATCAGAACTAATTACTTACTTCAGTGAGTTATCCTCCAACAATTCCCTTTAGAAATCAATTGCATCTAATGGCTTAGCTGCTAACTTATTTTCTGGAAGTTTGTATAACAACAATTCTTATATAGCGTAGTGCGTTTGTTGATAGAAACAAAGGCAAGGCTATACAATTTATTTTAGGTTCGTGAATTTCAATTTGTTAACTTTCGTTTATATACATGTATTACTTATTCTATTGTACTAAAAAAATCTGTATTATTATCAAAAGCTAATTGATGGAATTAGTGAAACATACCTGATTGTGATTGGTATCAAAAGGCGACTATCGGTAGGAGCAGGCTATCACTTATAAACATATTCATATATTTATATATATATATATATATATATATATATATATATATCATAGTAATTTTAGGTTTATTACTAGGCCTGATTGTGAAACACGGTTTGTCATGGCCATAATCCATTCTCAATATTATTATTATTATTATTATTATTATTAACAATACAAATTCACTCCTCGTATTATTTTATATATATATATTATTTATTTTTGTAAATTAAATATAGTTAATATTAATGATTTAAGTCAATTACTAAGGCAAATACACAAGACACACCTAAAGAAATTAGAACACATATTAACACTCATAATAATAGTAGTGTATCATTATACTATAAGGTAATGAGAAAATTGGTGTGTTACAAAGTACAACTGAATGAGCATGATCATGGAGGGCTACAGGCGAACTGTAAGGTAAGACTAATAGACCTTGGGGATACCTCTAGTCGGGAATTCCTGAGTAGATTAGTGGGTTATTCCCTAAGGTCGGGAGCTACCGTGCAACACAAGAGTATCCCAACTGTCGCGTATATGTGTCTCGGGTTGAGTTGAGGGGATCTATGAGGACTTGGCCATTCATGAGTTGTCCATCAACTCTTGTAGTGGCATAATAATAATAATAATAATAATAATAATAATAATAATAATAATAATAGTAATAATAATAATAATACTTTATAAATTAGAATATTTTAAAATTCTAATTATTTTTAATTCTTTAATTTGGGATGTTACATTATTGATTAATCATGTGTATTGTGATGTGTTGTAGAATTATAATGTTTTATGATGTGTTATATTGATTGTTTGTGGAGGAATTTTAACCTCTTGAGAATATTATATTTTGTAGATGTTGTATCATTTAACTACAAACTAGATATTAATAATATCTTATATATTAAATTGTACTTCAACTTTATAAATATTACTATTTGAATTTAGAAGCTAAAATGATTAGTAGAAAAGAGTTGTTCAATAATACATTAGAAGTAGATAAATTTTATGTTACACGAGTGATGTAAGTTTTGCATCATGTACAAATTTTGGTCGATCATTGAATTATTTAATAATTTTTATTATTGGATCAAATGAGATATTGCGGGACTTAATGATCTAATGTGGAAAATGAACTTATGTATTTTGCAAGAAGGTCTTACCTATGCACATTAGAGAAAGTTAAAAAAACAATCATCTTTAGTATGATGTTTATTGTAATTTTCTATTACCTTTTTTGGATATGTTCAAGATAATTGACAATGATTTAAAAATTCGAAGTTAAAATATTTATTTGTATTGATTATTTTTGGCTTTATATTTTATAAACATATACTAAAGTTTCTCTTATATTAATATACTAATATTTTTTTTATCAACTTTTTGTATTTGTTTAAATAAAATAGAGTGTACTTCAAGAGTTATATAAATGTTTGTATAATCAAATTATCTCATGATATGTTATTGTTTGTGTGCTCATATTTGATATTTGATATTCAACCTCATGACATGTCGTTGAAGAAAAATTACTATGCAATTGCATTTAGATAATGTATTTGAAGAAGACATTTTAAAATATTAAGAAGAACAATCATATCTATTAAAACAACTTCCCAAACATTGATCATGACACATCAACATTCTATATATGTACCACCTCCAACTATATATTGAGTTGTCAACTTAAAAATCATCATTTTCTTTTCTCTATCTAATATTTTTCTCCAAATCAATTTTGTGATAATTATTTTATTGTTTCATTTTTACCGTTTAATGCATTTTTCAAGTAATTACACGTCTCTTCCAATTTCAAACATAATATTAACTACACTTAATTCCAAACATCTTATGCATTTACTAGCTATTGAACTTTTGTCCTTCCTTAATCTCTTAACATTCTCTTTTATTTCCACAAGTCCACCCCTCATACTCTTTGGAGATAGATAGGTTTGTCTTCCATGATTTTTTCGATCAAACTGTTTTGACAGATCGAGATTCTGTACACGATCACATATTTAGTGTAGAAATTGTAGTTATCATCGTTTTCTTGAAAATTGTTATGATCGTTGTTGTCCAAGTGTTGTTTAGGTTTGGTTAATAGCTGGTTTTGCATCCAGGTTGAAAGGGGTAAGTGTGTGTAGCGATGCTGGTGGTGGCAATTCTAAGGGGACTAAAGCACAAGTTATGACAGTTATTATGCGAGTCAATGGAATATTGGATAACATGACTCATCTTGGAGCAACACACATAAAAACTTACAAGAATCAAATACCACTCCACAAGGGCAAAACAACAAGGCACTTGCTCTAACGGAGTGTTGGGAAAAATCAGAGATAATTAGAGATAACTATCTCAATAATGCGGAATATTTTTTCCCACCTGTGCAGATAAATGGCTAAATAGAAAAAATACAATTCCAAGAGCAATAATAATTGGCAGAAAATTAAATATAAAACGAACGCAATTTTAACGTGGAAACTTCCCTCAAATTGAGAGAATAAAATGGTGGAAGAAGGGTGGACAGAGGGTTAAGATTGAGGATTTCATGGTTGGTGTTATAAGGAGGAGAGGTAGAGGAAGTATGTGGTGGTGTTGGTCTAGGTGGTGGAGAAGGTGAGCATTCCATAGATTCGTATGAAGAAGAGGAAGAGTATGGTATGCAGGGAGAGGCATTTTTGCGTGCTGATTGTTTGGTTCGCGCCATTGTTGTTCTGTGGGTGGAAGATTGAGAGTAAAGAAGATGAATAGTAGGACTGGTGTTTAGAGAGAGAGAGGCAACACAGCTTTTGGGGAAAAAGGAGGTAAGGAGATGAGAGAGACAAAACAGATTTTCTGACTTGAGGAGAGGAAAAGAAAAGGAGAATAATGATGATCTTGCTGCCCAATGAAAACTGTTTATGCCTACGGAAAGAGGAAAAGCATTTTGGGGGGCTGAAGAGTGTGTGTCAGTACTCTACCTTCAGACAAAAAGGCATGTGTATTAAATGCCAAGATTTGCCTTTTTGATTTTGAGAGGGAAAATGTTAAATTAAAATAAAACTGTTGGTATTTCAGAACGGAGAATGATGCGTCGCTAAAAGGAGACTGATAAACGTTATCTGTTTTCTGCAGTAGCAGAATTTATTCATAATTTTTTGGATTTTTTATAATTTTCAATTTTTCTTTGATCAAATTGAAATTATCCTCGACAAGAGGCTTTGTAAAAATGTTAGCAAGTTGATTTTGAGTATCAACAAAGATTAATTCAATATCTTTCTTATTGACATGATCACGAATGAAATGATGTTTTATTTCAATGTGTTTTGATCTAGAATGCTGAATGGGATTTTTAGACAAATTTATAACACTCGTAGTATCACAATAAATTTGAATACTGGAATAGCTTACAAAGTAAACTTGAAGTAGATTTTTAATCCACAAAACCTGTGAACAACAGTTTGCTGCTGAAACATATTCATCCTATGTTGTGGACAAGGCTATGGTGTTTTGTTTTCTATAAGACCAGCTGATTAATGGTTCGCCTAAGAACTGACATGCTCCACTTGTGCTTTTTCTTTCAATTTTATCTCCAGCATAATCAGCATCACAATATGCTATAATATCAAAATGTGAACCTTTTCTATACCAAAGACCAAGATTAGTGGTTCCAACAAGATATCTAAATATGCGTTTTACTGCTGTTAAATGGAATTCTTTTGGTGCTGATTGAAATCGAGCACATAATCCTACTGCAAACACTATATCATGTCTACTAGCAATTAGATATAGCAAAGAGCCAATCATTCCTCGATACTCTTTCTCAGAAACAGATTTGCCATTTTCATCTTTTTCTAAAGAAGTAGATGGATGCATAGGAGTTGTCATAATTTTTGACTCGTTCATTTTATATTTAATCAACAGATCTTTGATGTACTTTTCCTGACAGATAAAAATGCCTTTTTCATATTGTTTAATTTGTAAGCCAAGAAAGTATCTTAATTCACCGATCATGCTCATTTCAAATTCACTTTGCATAAGTTCTGAGAAATTTTCACACAATTTTTCATTTGTTGATCCAAAAATAATGTCATCAACGTATACTTGAACAATGAGTAAATCATTTCCCTCTGTTTTCTTAAATAAAGTAGTATCGATTTTTCCTCTTTGAAAATCATTTTTAATTTGGAATGAACTCAGTCGTTCATACCAAGCCGTTGGTGCTTGTTTTAAGCCATATAGTGCTTTGGTAAGTTTGAAAACATGATTTGGTTTTGATTGAATTTCAAAACCGAGGGGTTGTTTTACATACACATGTTCATTTAAAAACCCATTCAAGAAGTGATAAGTTTATGAGATGCATATGCAAGAAGTATTCGAATAGCTTCTAACCTTGCAACTGGAGCAAAGGTTTTATCATAGTCTATACCTTCTTGTTGATTGTAGCCTTGAGCTACTAATCTTGCTTTGTTTCTAATAACCTTGCCTTCTTCATCAAGTTTGTTTTTGAACACCCATTGAGTGCCAATGACTGTTTGATCTAATGGATCTGGTACTAGAGTCCAAACTTCATTTTCTCAAACTGCAGTAGTTCTTCCTTCATGGCATTTACCCAAGATTGATCAATAATCGCATCTTTGATTGATTTTGGTTCAATCTGAGATATCATTGCCATGTTGTTTTCATCATTCTTGAATGATTTTCTGGTTCTGATTCCATCAATCGTGTCTCCAATGATTTGGGTTTGAGGATGATCTTCAATTGTTTTCCAGCTTTTTGGTGGAGAATGAAACGGAGATTGTTTATCAATCTTTGTTTTCTGCAAACTATTTTGCTGCTATGTTTCAATTAGAGTTTCTTCTTCCTCATCCTTTTTACTTATCTCTAAATCATCAAACTCATCAAATAATATATGCATACTTATTTCAACAATGTTAGTTCTTAAATTGAACACTCTATAATCTTTAGATTCGGTTGAGTATCCAAGAAAGATTGCTTTGTCAGATTTTGCATCAAATTTTCCAATAAGATCTTTGTTGTTTAAAATGTAACAGTAACACCCAAAAATGTGAAAGTAAGAAATGTTTGATTTTTTGTTTTTCCAGATTTCGTATGGAGTTTTGTTGATGATCTTTCTAATAGACACACGGTTTAAGATATTGCAAGATGTGTTTATGGCTTTAGCCTAAAAGTATCTTTCAACATTTGATTCTTCTAAAATAGTTCTTGCAATTTCTTGTAGTGTTCTATTTTTTCTTTCAACAACTCCATTTTGTTGTGGAATTCTTGCACATGAAAGATTGTGACATATACCTAGTTCATCAAAAAAGTTTTTAAATGAAGCATTTATGAATTCTCCTCCATGATCACTCCTTACAGAAATGATGCTGGATTCTTTTTCATTTTGAACTTTTTTACAAAATATTTTGAATGCTTCAAAAGCATCATCCTTTTGTTTTAAAAATAGAACCCATGTAAATCTTGAGAAATCATCAACAATAACAAAACCATATTTCATTCCTCCTAGACTAGTTGTTTTGACAGGCCTAAATAAATCTATGTGAAGTAGTTCGAGAGTTCTATTTATTGTTACAAAATATTTTGCATGAAAGCTACTTTTGACTTGCTTACCTTTGGCACAAGCTTCACATATTTTATCTTTCTCAAAGTTAAGTTTTGGTAAACCTCTAACAAGATCTAGTTTGGAAATTTTTGAAATGGTTTTCATACTAATATGCCCAGCCCTTTTATGCCTAATCCATTTATCTTTTATTGATTGATATAAAACACAATTCATCAGGTAGTTCTTCAAGATATAAAACATATAAATTTTTCTTTCGTTTTCCAGAAAATAGAATTTCTCCAGTTTTAGCTTTCCTGATTTCACATACATTTGGTTTAAAAACGACTTCGCATCCATTGTCACATAGCTGACTTATTCTTAATAAATTGTGTTTTAAACCTTCCACATATTGAACATCATTTATTTGAGCAGAGTTTGTCTTGCCAATGGTTCCATTACCTTTAATCTGAGCTTGATTATCATTGCCAAAAGTGACCGAACCACCATCCTTCTTGATGAAAGTTATGAAACAGTTTTTATCTCCCGCGCCTTGAACAGCCACTGTCCAAGAACCAAGGCTTTCTCTTTATATTTGGAAAACCAAAGTACATGTGATATTATTTCAACCTTAGGTACCCACTTTGTTTTGGGTACTGGAGAGTTAGTTTTAACATTTTCCTTGAAATGGTATATCATTCCTTTATTTTTAAAACTAGTTGTGTTTTTAGTTTTTGGTTTTGAAATAGATTTAATAATGAAGGTTTCAGAAGATTTAAGCTTTGGTTTAAAAGAGTTTCCAAAGCATACAACTTGTGTTTTGGAACTTTCCCCGTTTGGGAGCCATTCAGGAGATTGTTCTCCTTTTTGCAGTTTTTTGAGCATTGTTTTGACATAATGATTCCTTTTTTCAAATACCTTTTTCCTTTCAATCTTTTCATCTATTTTTCTAAAATAGCAAGCAAATTCCAGATGTCCAAGTTTTTTACAATATGAACATCTAGTCTTGCATTTTTCTTCCTTTCTTTCTGGGACAAAGAAATTTTCATATAGCTTGGCTTTTTGGGTTTGATTGAAACAAAGGCCAGCTTTATCAAAAATTCCTGTTTGAGATCCCATGATGTTATGAAAGGTTTCAGTGGCTTTAATGAAATTTAATAAATCTGTTTTGAGAAGTTCGTTTTTATTTTTCAGTCGAACGTTCTACGTTTGTAGTGGAGAACGTTCTTGACATTCTTGATTTTCAACTTTTTTTGTTTCTTTCAACTCTTGAATGATATTTTTTAACAAATTATTTTTAGCCTGACTTTCTTCTTTTTCTTCTTTTTCTTTATAAAATTGTTCTTTTAAAGAATTACATTTTTGAATAAGAAGATTTGAGTCATTTAACAAGTTATCAAATTCTTTTCCCATTTGTTCACATAAATGACAAGGTTCAGAATTCATTACCTCTTCTTCCTCTGTTTTTTCCGTTAAGCATATGTTGGCTTCTTCTTCTTCTTTAGTTTCTGATTCTTCTGTATCATCCCATGTTGCCATCATTGATTTCTTTTTGAAGGGAAATCGTTTTGGTGGATTTATGTCTGAGGGGCATTATGCTTTGTAATGTCCTAATTTGTTGCATCCAAAGCATATAACTTGACTCTTGTCAACCTCTGTTTTAAGAATTTTGTTTTGAAATCCTTTCTTGATTTGATCTCTTCTTCTCATCATTCTCTGTATTCTTCTAGTGAGAAGCGCAATTTCATCAGCATCTTCCTGTTCATTTTCTTTTGGTTCTTCCTCTAATTGTGCTGTGATTTTTTCTTGAGAAGCTTTTAGTGCTATTGCCTTTCCCTTCTTGACTGGTTTGTCTTCTTGTAACAGTACTTCATGTGCTCTTAATGTTCTAATTAATTCTTCCAGAGGTAGTGATTCAAGGTTCTTGGCTTGACTTATAGCTGTTACCATTGGTCTCCAAATAATTGGAAGGCACCTCATGATCTTTCTTACTCTTTCTTGCACTGTGTAAGCTTTGCCAAGAGAACACATTTTGTTTACTATTGTAGTGAATCTTGAGTACATTTCATCAATAGTTTCTCCATCTTGCATTTCGAACAGTTCGAATTTCCTTATACCATGTCTATTCTTGTTTCTTTGATATGGCTTGTTCCTTCATGATGAGTTTGTAATGTATCCCAAACTTCTTTCTTCCCTACTTAAAGAACATGATAAGAATAACTGGGCTTTAGATTTTTAAAGTACCTTTGCTTTATCATCTGTTGTCCAGTCTGTTTCCCTTTTTAAGGCAGAGTTTGAGTCATTTTGATCAACCCTTGGTGTGAAGTCTCCATCTGTAATGACGCGCCATATTCCTATGTCTTGACACTTTAGGAATAGCTGCATTTTGTTTTTCCAAAAGTAGTAATCTGATCCATCAAAGAATGGTGGCCTATTTGAGGATCCTCCTTTAACAATGTATTTTGCTTTCGACATTCTTCTAGATCTTTTCTCTAGCACTTGTTAGGCGTTTTTGAACTTTCTAGGGACCGAGTTCTGATGCCAATTGAAGTAACAATGTCGATTTACAAGAAAGGGGGTTTGAATTGTAAATGCACATTTTAAAAATTCCAATTAAAATTTAAGAAAATAACTCAAGATTAATCTTGCTTACGAAAACAGAAAACGAAGAACGTTCTTGATTTTTGTTATAAAACAGAGAAAGTTCCTTGATTAGCTTTAAACAGAAAATCAGTTTATATTTTATCTTAGTTAATAAATTCAGTATGATAAATAAAGAGATAAGATATAGAATACCACACAAAAATTTATCCTGGTTCACCCAACGTGGGTTACGTCCAATCCTCACACTGTGAGATTTTCCACTAAAACAAAGAACCTTCTTGATCTTATAACACCTAGTCTAGATCAACCTTAATATGTTTCAATCTCTATTACTTTCCACCCATAAAGCAATAACAACACCTATCTAACCTTGATAGGATGTACTCTTAAACAAACTATAAAGAAACTCTTATAGTTTGAGTTTTTACAATTGGATTGTTTTTGACAGAATATGAGATTTCTCAACTCTTGTTTGAGAATTGATTCTTTACAAAGGATCTACTGAGAATTATGCAATCTACTATATGAATATGAATCAGCAACTGTTTTGAGAAATATCAGAATGTATGATAGCCTCTATTTTGCGAAAGAGCAGAATTTCAAGTATGTATGTTATTGCCTTGATCCTAATCCTGGCCTTGATCCTGATTCTGGTCCTGGCCTTGATCCTAATCCTGATCCTGGACTTAAATTTCTTGCCTTGATCCTGGATATTGGCCTTCTATTTATAGGCATTATAGGCCTTTAATGAAGGTCAAAAATAGTTGTTGGTAGTGCTCTCTAGTTTGATTGAAGCCAATATATTAGATTAAGAATAATCCAGCTTTGAAGAACTTCTTTTTGACTTTTCTGATTTAGCATTTAAAGCAGTTTTGCCTTTTTTGAAAAAGCCTTGACGTTTCTTCCTTGATCTTGGATGGTACAGTCTCGATCTTGAGTCTTGAATGTAGCCAGAGGAGTTTGGAGAAGAATTATAAGTCATTGCATAAGAGAATGTACAGCTGTTGTAATTATCCAGAAAAATGGAGATTGATTAACGATCTGGGTCTGTCAGTTTGAACTTTCTTGAGCTTCAATAATCAATCTGGAGTTCCCGTTGTAATCATTCTGAATGTTCTTTGCAATTGTCTTGTCATATGTCAAGGTTGATCAAACTTTATTGACAGTTTGATTTTTAGAGTTATAAATTGTCTTGATTTTTGTCTGACTTCGAGTCCTTTTATTTTAGAGATCAGATATCCTTTTTGAGTTTAGATGAATCCTACTTGTTCCTTGCCATGTACTAACTCTATATGAATAAATTTCCAGGGTAGACTCTTTGTTAAAGAGGTAGAAAAAGTTTGATCAACATGTTGTGATGAACATATTTGAAGCTGGAGATCATTCTCTGTTTTAATGTAGAGTGTTCTTGTTTCTGTCTTTTCTGCTTTGCTTGATTTTGTTCTTAATTAAATTCACTCAAAAAAACATGTTAAATTAACATAACATTTTAGAATCATAATTATCTTTCTTAATTAACCTTTGTTTATTTTCATCAAAACTTTAAATATAGAGTTTGTCTCAACAGAGTTTGCAGTCCATCCTCGGATATCCTCGAAGTTTGGACATGAGCTGTATTTTTTCTTTTTGCTTTTCCAAGACTTTTAGGGTCCTTCTTTTCAGGTTAGGTACAACATTTTTCCTTTTTGCTTTTCCAAGACTTTTAGGGTCCTTCTTTTTAGGTTAGGTATAACCTTTTTCCATTTTGAGTATTCCCTATGTAAGAGGTTGAATAAGATCAAAATATTAGCTTCTTATCGTTCAATCTCTCATAGGAGGATAAAGATTCCATAAATTAGGACATGACTTGTACTTTTGACTTTTCATTTTTCAAGAACTGTAGAGTCTTGCTTTTCAGCACTTTTCGTACTATGGTGCTTTTGGATATTTTTCAAGTGTGAGAATGAATATTTTACATGAGTTCATCCTCTTTTCTGTTTTGTTCATCCTTTGTCGTACGTTCATCCTTTTTTCTGTTTTGTTCATCATTTGTCGTACATTTATCCTCTTTTCTGTTTTGATTATCCTCTGACATAGAGATCATAAAATCATCCTTATACTTTCGCATTGATTATCCTCTTTCGCATTGGATTAAGTCAAAATTTTCTCCTTTTTATCAAGATTAATGAGGAACCTATTTTCAAGGATGTTCATGGATGATCATCCTTTGATTTGGATTCTTCATCCTCAAGTCTGGATTCTTCATCCTCATATCAGGATTCTTCATCCTGTAATTTGGATTCTTCATCCTCATATTTGGATTCTACATCCTCTAATCTAGGTTCTTCATTCTCTAATTTTCATATGGACACATCTTGACTCATAGTTTTTCTTGACTTCTTCCAATAGATTTTAGGTGTGACTGAGATACAACATATTGCAATAATCATCCTTGGCTTGAGGATCATCATATTGATATTTATGAATTAGCCTCATCAATTCTCTCATTGTTGACTTGATACAATACACTTGTTTATGTGAGTGGCTTCAAGCTTGACCACTTTTGTTCTTTTAACAAAAATTCAAATGCAAATATTAGTAGGTCACCATATATAAAACTTAATATTTATTTTATAAGATTTGTTGTCATTCTAACACATATTAAAAAGGTTTTTACTTCAACAAATTACTCTGCAAGTATAATTGATTAGATTGACAAAACAAAATTCGCTTAGTACCATAAGTAAATTGGGTTTTTTACATAGTCCAAGAAGATGAAGTGATTTTGAGTCTTGGTTCATTTACACGCAAGATCTTTGTGTGTATTTTTTTAATACCAATTTGACTTGAAAGAATGAAGTGGAAAGCTCCTTGTAGAGACACAACCCTCTTCCATTTTTTTTCTTTTGAAAACAACTTTGCTCAATTTTTTATTGGAAGAGTGAAATGAAATATTGTTGTTTTTCCACATTTGATTGAGATGGTGTTTCTTCTTCCCACCACTTTAATTCTTCTTCTTGAAAAATATGACATGTCTTTTTCCCAATTCAATGTTTCTTCTTCATGTAGAGAATAGAAGAAAAAAATTTATAAAAAGAAAATTTTGAATGAATGTAGCACCATAATTATTTCTTATCTCATACTATAATAAATCATCATAAAAATTGATATGAAACGTTAAAAGAGATAAAAGTGAAAATAAATTTGTATTGATAAAATGAAGAAAAATTATCAATTACAATATGTTGAAATAGTATTTATATATAGAAGTCAAAATGACTATTACAACCAACTTACAATTAATTTACAGCTAACATAAACTTTTCTAACGATTCATAAAAATTTAACATGTAATTCAAATATTTTATATGTTGTGTCAGATTGATTTAATTTATTGTGTCTTCCTTATCATAATCAACTCGATTTTATTATTTTTTGAATAAATCAACTTGATTTTTCAATAAATTAATGAAGGGAGAAATTATAATCACTCTTAATTTTTTCCCCCTATTTTTTCACTTTAAAAATCCCTTTAATTTTTATATTCAGTAATCTTTTTGTTTATAGGAAACCATTAATCATTATATTATGTCAAGCACGAGTTAAGTTATTGTGTGAATAATTTTTAATTTGGAAATTTATTTAAATTGATTTTTGAATAAATTTGATATATGTAAACATTTTTATGATTATGTTACGCAACGTTTTGCTATTTTATTAATTTTGATAATTCCATCCATAATGAAAAACCCAACCAAAATCCAAAATATTACTTGAAATTGGTTTTGTTTTTATTTCGGCCATATTTTCTATTAATATTGACATATTAATCGATGACTCTCATTTTCCTGATAAATTAATCGATTAGGTGTTTAAAACAATAAATTTTAATTCTTAAAAGAGAATTGCTTAGTCATTGACTTTTGTAACAACCTAAGCTGTTAGATGATTCTGTTGCTACAGAGAAGGAAGTTTCTAAGTAAATTTCTGCTAGTTCGATGAGAGACATTTAAAAAAAACGATATTCACAATTAATTTTTTACATTTTGTTTTTCCACTAAAATTTAATGAGTGTGTTTTTTTCACCAAGTACTTTGTCAACATAATTATGCAGTGATAAATCTATTTTTACAAGATTTTAAAAGAATATTTATTCTTTATTTTAACTGGTAATATTCAGTTTAATACTCTACTGAAAAAGAAATTTTTATCGGGATATCTTAGTTTTTAAGATTTGTAATTAAAATGCTCCGTTTTTGAAATTACATACTAAAATGTCTTACTTTTTTGAGCTAACATGAAATCGTATTTTTGAGGATGCGACCAGCCAAGGATGAGTCTTTTTTTTTTTTTCCTAATAGGAGGTCGCTGGCGGGGATGTGACCTCCCAAAGGGTTTTTTCAAAAAAATTTCAATCGCTTTTTATATTTTATGTAATTGTTAATATTAATTTTCTATATTAAATAATAATAATAATACATTAATAAATTATTATTATTATTGTTATAATTAAAAACAATTATAATTAAATTAAAAATAATTAAACTTAAATTACAAATAATTAAAATTAAAATAGGAAATTAATATTATAACTATTAAAAGTAATTAAAATTAAAAACAGTAAATTATATTATAAATTTAAAAGAAAATACATTAATAAGAATTACATTGTCGTTCTCATCTTGTGCAAGTGCTACCAATTGAGTTTCTTTGTACTTTCTGTACAACCAAGTCCCGTCAACTTGTACTATCGGTTTGCAAGAATTTAAACGCAGATATGCACAAACAAAAACCCAAAATAGTCTATGAAATATCCTTATCCCATTTATCAAACTATTTTCGTGATAAGATGAAAGTTTCCATTTCAATTTTGGTTCCTATAGCAAATGTTTGCATAACCAATAACTATTGTGGGAGTTGATTGTAAGACTCTTCCCAATTGCCATAAATTGTTCGATTGCTTTATTTTGTTTCATGTATTTTCTTATTAATGTATTTTCTTTTAAATTTATAATATAATTTACTGTTTTTAATTTTAATTACTTTTAATAGTTATAATATTAATTTCCTATTTTAATTTTAATTATTTTGAATTATTTTAATTATTTTTATTTATTTTTAATTTAATTATAATTATTTTAATTATAACAATTTTTAATAATAATAATAATAATTAATAATTTATTAATGTAATACTATTATTATTATTATTATTTAATATAGAAAATTAATATTAACAATTACATAAAATATAAAAAACAATTTAAATTTTTTTGAAAAAACCATTTGGGATATCGCATCCCCAGCCAAGCCAGCGACCTCCTAGGGAAAAAAAAAACTTCTCTTTGATTGGCCGCACTTCCAAAAAGCGATTTCATGTTATCCAAAAAAAAGTAAGACATTTTGGTACGTAAGTTCAAAAGTGAGACATTTTTGTTATAAATCCTAAAAACTAGTATATACTAGTAAAACATCATCAACATATCATTAAATATCTCAAATAATCAATTATCACACAATGAAAAATTTAACACACTAAGAGAGATAGATATTCCCTAACTACCATACACAATCCTACAAATATTATATGCAAGAAAATGTCAAGTCCACCATATCTGATTAATCCAACATAGTGTCACAAAACAATCTTATGGGGCAAAGGTTCATACTTTGATTTCAAAGCTCCAAAGAATACAAATTACATATGATCTACAATACAAAAATATAAGTCATTGATCTGAGAGGGAGAAAATAAAGTTCAAGGTTCATAATACTTATTAGTTGATTGATCACCTAAGTTGTGCCTCTAATAGGTTTAGGTCAACTAAATAAGTTAAACAATAGTTGATAGAATAGTGGAATGCTTTTGGATTATTTTTATAAATTTATATGATAATCGTTTATTCTATAAGTCTAATTGATTAACTTGACAAAATAAATTTCACTTATATATTTTATATGTTGTGTTAGTTTGATTTAATTTATTCTGTCTTCTTTATCATAAACAACTCGATTTTATTAATTTTTGAGTACATCAACTTGATATTTTTAATAATCAACTAAGAGAGAAATTATAATCACTCTTAATTTTTTCGCTCCTATTTTTTCCACTTTAAAAATCCCTTCAATTTTTATATTAAGTAATATTTTTATTTACATGAAACCATTCATTAACCTTAATTAGATTGGACCACTGGCGGATCTTGTAAAAAAATAACGGACGAGTTGGGGAGCGACTTATATTAATTAAAATACTATAATTGAAATTCATAAAAGTCGTATAATTTTTTTTTTTGAGTTTAACACGACTAATACATAGTCAAACAAGTTAAAAAATTTAGAATTTCAATTCTTACAAATTTTACAATTTTTATTAGTCACACAATTTTCACAAGTTATACAATTCACACAAGTTTTTAGAACAGTACACAATTCAATCAAATAAAATATATTTATATAACGACTTTTTTATCTATATATAAAATTTGTTGTATTAATTTTATTATATTTTATCTTTTCAATTGTATAATTTCATAAGAAGATTATAGCACCATTCATGTTTGTTTTTTTAATTATATTTATAAAAAAAATTATTTAAATAGAAAAAAGAAAAAGAGTAAAAATGTAGAAAATTTAATCAAAATGAAGACAAAAAGCGATGTCATTTTCTCAAGAAAGTGTGAAAATATATTTTACAGGATGCCGTGACACCAAGATCTGCCTTTAATTGACCCAAATCCAACACGCCTTTTGGTCTAAATTTCAATATTTTATCTCTCTGTTTTTTCTTTTTAATTATTAAAATTACCCCATTAAAATATCAAATTTGTTAATAGATTGGCACGCGATAAATACGAGATACGAAGAAGATAACAATAATTAGTTATAATTTTAATATATACATACATTTAATTATCTTGACTTGCAATTTAATTCATTAATTGATTTTTATTCAATTAGTAGGATTTGTTTTTTTTTTACTAATTCCGTTTTATCAAACAAAATCTTGGTTGATCTTATAAATATTTATAAAATCTAAAAAAACAAACCTTCCCCTCGTCTATATATATAGAGAGAAGCAATCATATTCAAAGTGCACACATCAATTAAATTAAGGAGTTAAGCAAGTTCATCCGAAACAACTATGTCTACTTCATTGTTTGCACATTCAGGTATGTCTTTATGAGAATTATTAATCTATTCAACTAGACTAATAGTGCCCCAATTAGGAATACAAATTTTAATATTAGAATTTTGTGATTTACTGATTTTAGAAATTCAATTTATTTGAAAAGTTGATTAACTGATTCTAAAAGTTTATTAGAGTTTAATTTGATATTAGGATTTAGACTTTAAAAACTCATTACCGATACTTTTACTCTCTAAATAATTACTTGTGTTGCATTATTTTTGTGTTTATGAATGAATGATTATTATTTATTTTCTGAAGAAACATATTTGAATGAATGAAATAAAATAGTTATTTCAAAACTAAAATAGTAATAAGATTTTAAAGAAACTTTAATGTATGAATTTGAATGTATGGAAGTAATTAAATTTTTCTTTTAAAAAAAAATATTTGTTAAAAAAAATTGAAAAATGAATAATCAAACTACTTATATATATATATCTTATGTTTTATTTTATTCACAATTTTCAGAACCAACAAATTATTATTATGAGTTGTTGGCACAATACAAAGAACAATATGAATATCTTGGAAGCATGAATTACAATCTAGAGATGTACCGCCCCAAACTCAAACCCATTGATCAATTAAATTTCCGAATTCGTATTCTTTCACATTCAATTGATTCAACAAGTGGAATGTAGAAGGTTTTACGAAGAAAGTGAAGATTGGCTTCGTTCAATATTGTTCCATACACACCTTTCCTCTCAATCAATTGACCAATTAGTGGAGAGGCTCGTCAATCAAGTTCATGAATTGTTTGATTTTGAAGACAAATCATTTGCTTCTAATCTTGCTGATGAAGTTGGACCTTCGAAATCTTATACCTTCACTTTGTTTTTGAAGATTGTCGTCGAAATTTAGATAACATATATTAAATACATATATAGTAGTATTATTAAGAGATATTATATTTTTATAGAAAAAAGATATTACTAATATATATTTTTTTTTATTGTTTTAATGTCGTGATTAGGAACATCTTGAAGATTATTGTTATACTATTCCTGTTTAGTTATTGATTTTCATGATTTAGTAAAATATTAATCAAATTAATATTATCTCTATGTGAAACATTTGATATGTTATCGTTTAAATAAATTTATTTTTTTAAAAAAAAATTGTTTTGAAAATATTTGATTCATGCAATATATTATGTCAAGCACGAGTTAAGTTATTATGTGAATAAATTTTTCTTTGGAAATTTTTTAAAATTGGTTTTTGAATAAACTTGATATATGTAACATTTTTATGATTATGTTACGCAACGGTTTGCTATTTTATACTATTGATAATTCCATCCATGATGAAAAACCTGACTAAAATCCAAAACATTATGTGTTTCCATTTCGGCCATATTTATCGATTAATTCTGTTATGTTAATCGATCAATCTCATTTATTTGATAAATTAATCGATTAAGTGTTTAAAATAATCAATTAATCAACTATAACAAGTCAAAAGGAAATTGTTTAACCCTGGATTTTTGTAACAACTTAAGCTATTAAGTTGACTATGCTGCTACAGTCACAAAGAAGTAAGTTTCTGCTAGTTCGATGAGAGACATTTAAAATTATATATTCACAATTAAGATCTTATATTTTGTTTTTTCACTAAAAATATATGTCTAAAAATCATTACATTCAACAAGGATATTCTAGACGTGTGTTTATTTGCACGAAATTGTACCTTGTCAACATAATTTTGCAATGATAAATCTATAAATATTTACCCTCTATTTTGGTAATATTCAGTCTAATACTATAATGAAAGAAATAGATTTGTTGCGCATCTTAGAATTTTACTATAAAAAGATGTTGCCATGGAGAATGTTTTTGCCAAAAAAAAGGGAAGTTGTTAGCATAAAATTAGGATGCTATAAGAGAAAAGGGAGAAATAGGAGGGAGAAAAGATTAGAGAGAAAAAAAAATAAAAAAAAAGGAAAAACACTTGAAGTGATTGAAGTTG
>JBBPBT010000152.1:11791757-11810766 GCA_037974875.1 Cicer bijugum | reverse complement strand
ATTTTTTATTATAAAATTTATTTTTTTACAAAAAATAATAAGGGGTCCATTTTAAGAATCTTTTAAGATATTTATAGTAGACACACCCAAATTATATAATTCTTCCGTTTCTTATTATAACCACTCATTATTTTTTCACTCTTATTAAGAAAAATTTATTGACAGATAATATATTTATTTTATGCGTTAGTATTCCTAAAATAACGTTTGCATTTTTAATGTTTTAAATTTAATTTTTCATATTTTAAGATAAATTCATAATATTAATAAGAAATATATATTTAGAAAAAAATTAAATATAACTAATAAATTAAAATATTACTTGTAATTAGAGAGAGATAGGTCATAATTGCATCATTTCTTGAAAAAAAAAAAAACAAGAATAAAATATGAACCTTCCCCAATATAGTGTTTCTTTCCACCAAATTGCTGAAAATATTGCTGTGATTACAAGAGCCAGAGGGGTGAACATGGCAGTGAAAACTGGACCTTTAATCTCTATAGTGCATACTTGCAGCCAATAACAAATGCCGGTTACAATTACACCCTGTCAATAACAATAAAATGTAATTAATGTAATATATATATATATAATTAATAATTTCCTTTGTAATTAATAAAAATTGATAAAACTTTTGTAAGGTCCCACATTCAAAAGAAATAAGAAATGAAAAAATAAATATTTTATAAAGTACGACATTCTTCAAATTCCAATACAATTTTGTGATAATATGTACAATTTAATATATAAAAAAATCTTAATATAGTATTATAGTGTATCGATATAGGTCAATAGTGTTAAGTGTGAGAGTTATATAAAAAAATTAAAATTCCACATGAAAAATTGCTAAACTTTGAAAGAATTCATGACATAGGTTATTTCTCATTTTACAAATTGATTTTATAAAAAAATTATTAACTAAAAATAAAAAAATCATTTATAAACATAAAAATTATTTTGTTAAAAATGTTTTTTAAGCAGAAAATAAAATGGCTATTAGATTATTAGTTTTTGAAGAAATCATTTTCAATATATATTGGCCGAAAATGAAGAAATCATTTTTAATATATAAGAGCGAAATATAAAATCTATTTTATCGAAAGTTGAATGCTTAAAATATACTCTTATTGATATTATTCAATATTTATTATTGAAAATATCTCACTAAAAAAATGAATAAACGATTAAATATCTCTATTCATAATTGTTGAATATCAAAATATTTTTTTATAATTCATATTAAAGATGTCCATGATATGAGTCTATGATATTATCCATGATGCATAAGCCAAAATGTTTATGAAATACTATCTTAGATTTCAAATAGAAGTAAAAGTAAATTAAAGAAAATTTATGTACGTAATCTAAATTTTTTTAGTTTATCATAATTTAAATTTTTAATTATATATAACAACTTTTTTTATTTCACTTTTTCTTATATTCAATATCAAAATTATATCTAATTTAGATGATAATAACCTAATAATATACTGTATTTTTTGTTGAGATACATTTTAATCCTAGATAATTGGTTGTATATTTTCCATGATCGATTGTGACGTTTGTGCTATAACAATAATTGGCTCTATATAGGAATCGTGGTCCATTAAGATCTTACATATGTCGATAGTGTTGTGATATGATATGATGTGAGAGTGAAATCATTATGACTAACATAAGTTGGCTAAGACTATGACATTCGAATATCTTGTAGAAGAGAAATGCAACCACATTATGTCTTGTAAGACATCCACTAACTTAATACCATTTCAAAAAAAGCATGTATCTTGCAACTAGGAATCAATATCACTTTAGATTTGCTAAGACAATTGGTTTAACTCGTTATTTTAAATGAGTTTAAATTTGAATTTAATCATTTAAAATTGTATATCTCGTTTGATCTATTAAAAAAATGGGATAGTGGTGAAACATAATAGAATAATACTATCGATTTAATTAATTACTTAAATTGATTTATTATACTTATCTTATCCCATCCTTTTTTAAAAAAAAAAGTTAATTATATATAGAGTAGATGAAATGTGACAAGTTAGTCCATTTTTGCCACCTCTTTGGATGTATATATGTAATACACAAAATACTAATTATACACTAAAAAAATATTTAATACACACTAATATTAAAGACAAGTGTTTCTAATTAAAGGCAACACTAATATTTTGTGAACCTTACAATCTAACTCATAATGTTTGAAAAATGTTTTATTTAGGTAGTTTAGTTAATGAGTTAAAAAATCCCAAATACATTTTAAGAATGAGGTCCTGAGTTCACATCAGAAAAAAATTATACAACCACTAATTTATTGATATTTTTTACCTGTAAAAAAGACTTCAACAATTTAATATATTGTTATTAATTTAGTATATTCTTATTAATTTAGGTACTAAAAATCTATTATAAAAAGTCCGTACTATCCTTGGAGTTTAATTTTGATTTTAAAAATATTACTAACTTTGAACTTTATTTATATTTATATATATTCTAATGTATTAGTTCAATTGACAAATATTGATATTGTTAAGTTGAATATTATAACTCAAGTTTAAACTCAAGACTTTTTAATTATGTGTGAATTTATGTTAATATTTATTAATTCGTGTAATGACAAAAAAAAAATTGTTATTTATTAATGTGTGTAATTTGTTCTATTGCTAACTTTTATTTTTCTTCAAACTTTATTTCCCTTTTGTATATATCTAGGAACTTTGCTGAGGTAGGAAATGGAGACAGGATGAGACACCAGGTGCACATCGTACCAAGAAAGTTTCCCTCAATTTACTTTTGTTCCCCTTAATTTAATTGAAACAAAATTTAGTCTCCAATTTTTAAATTTGAGATTTTGTTTCGCAATTTCAAAGATTTTTTTTCAATATATTTTGGAGTTTATTTTTTATAATATATTATATTCATTAATGACAAAAAGTTTCTTTTAATAAAATGATGTTGATTTAGACTAGTAACAATGAATTTCAAAAGAATAGATCTAATTACATTCTAGTGAAACTGAAAAAAAGAAGTTGCAACACTTTCTATTCTTTTGAAATTCACTATTTTTAGTTCAATTGAACAATATCACAAAATATCACAATGTGGTGAATATATATTTAAATTTTCGCTGAAAAAGAAATTAACATTTATGGAAAATCAAAGAAAATGACAAATAGAAAATAAACCTCACATTAAATTGTGAGGAAAAATAATATAATATGTAAAATATGAGATTAAATTAAATTTATTCGATACACGTATAAAAGTCTATGACATATTTTATTATGAGATATTTTAAATCTTATAATAGTATTTTAGTAAAGTTGCAATTCTTTTTTTGAAAAATTAATTTTTAGATATTTTACAATCTAAAATAATTTATTAAATTAATATAATCAATTTTATATAATGTTTTTTCTCAATTAATAAAAAGTTAATTGATTTAATATTTGTTGAAACAAAATTAATTTTAATTAGTATTAGATAATGAACCTACACAATAAGCCACTGAGAGAAGATGAAAATCCCATCCTAATTTCCATGCTGAAGGATTCCTCTCCATTGCAATAGCCAAAATACCTGACTGTATGAAGCTAAAAAAGCATTGTATAATTGTGAGCCTAAATTTTGCTGGATATTGCTTTACAATAAATCCCTGAAACAAATACATTAGTGAGAAAAAATTATTAGAAAATAAATCAAATAAATACTTATATTGACCATGAGAAAAACACAAATAGACATGTTTAAGTAATGTCTTATGGTTTTATCCTTAATAAAATATACTTTAACGGATTAAAGAGTTATCTGATATTGTTTATAAACTAGTACACTCAGTCTCGAATGTGAGATAGATTCGACTTTGTGAATGTTTCAACTTCAAGTCACATTTGGAAATGAGATGAAGTTGTTAAAAAAGAAAATATAATTGTTGAGGTTTGAAAAAGTAAAGTTTAATTTATTTAATTTTTCTAGACTTAATTTATGAGTTAATGAATATGTTGATCAAGAGAATGAAAAACACTAACCATTTTAATTTATAATTTTAATTTTTAGACAAAAATACGTTGAATGCAATTTTTATTTAGATCTCTTGAATTATTTTTTTCTTTTATTAATTCTTTATTTGAATTTGTCATATCAATTGCGTAATATCCTGTCACTATCTTAATATAAACATGATATTTTTTTAAATGAAAATCCACAAAAAGCATCAAAATATGAATATTTTGAAATTTGAAGGCTAATTTTGCAAAAAAAAACATAATAAAAATATTTTTGAAAAAAATAAATAAATAAAGACATGGCAATAAGATATCTACCTGCAAAATAAGCCATAAGGACCAACCAGTGTTTGCTGAGAGCATCATAAGAGAGCCTTTAATGTTATCTCCTTTAGAGTGAAGTTTAGTGAATGAGTTAATAATATGATTCTCATTTTTTGGATACCACTTTATGAAATCTAATTCAGGTCCTTTGACTAATGCAAATACTATAGCCCCAGAAAGACTCAAAACAGAGCCCAAAATCTTTGCCAATCCATGTTTGTATTTTATTGAAATGCTTTCAACCCTGAAATTTCCATAACCATTTTCACTAAAATATTGAAATTTGGATTAAAAATATTTTTTTTTTAAATAAATGGTTATTTGTAATTTAATTAAATTACCCAATTAAAACAGCCATGATGAATGTAATGGAAGGGATTGTGTTTGTGCTTGCAGCAGCAAATGTTGCAGAGGTATAATTGATTGCAGCACAGTAAAGGTTTGAACTTGCTGTTAACCTGTGTGTTTATATATATATATAGGAACAAATAAAAAGATTAATTAATTAGAGTTTAGAATTTAGTTTTTTTTTTTTGGGTCAGGAACTTAGAATATAATTACTACTTGATTAAATTTTTACTTAAAAAGATAGAGATAGAAACAAATTTTGTCTTTAACTTTGTAGTCACTAGATTAATTATTAATATTGAATTAGATAACTAAGTAGTTGAACTTAAGTGATTTATGAAGTTTAGTTAATATAAGTTCAAATTTTAAGTAGATTCTATTTATTTTTCGGTAGAACTCAGAATTATCAAATTTTCTTTCCTTTAAGAACTAAAAGGTTATCATATAAAATACATAATTAGAGCCATTAAATTTTTTTTCCTTCTATGTTTTCCTTAATTAGATTTGTCTAGTAGTGAATTTTATTGGTTGAAGTTCTAAGTTTTCAAATTAACAAAAAAGTAAAGGAATAGTTTAATAACAAAAAAATTGGAGACAAATTTTAATTTTTTATATTTTGTTTTTGTATCATTAATTCAATATTTTGAACAACAAATTTAGACTTTTTAAATTAAACAAATAAAGAGGGTCAAGAAAGATGCATCCATACCCAACAAGGGAAACTAGAAACAATTTGCACAATAAGTTGCACGACAAAGGATCAGCAAGGGTACTGCAAAAATTTCAAAATTAAAAAAACAAACAAATTTGTTAAGCATATACTTTTATTAAAAATAATTTCATTTTTGTTAATCACACCTCTATTTTTTTTAGTTACACCCAAATATATTACTTATATGAATTTAGTTCACGTTCATGTATACGCATGAAATAATCTGAATACAAAAGAAGGGTAGTAATATAAATAACTATAATTGAACCTGTCAAAATATGCAAATGGTGATAAAGCAAGTGATGCAAAGATTTGTCGATAAACAACAAACACATAAGGACTCATTCCTTTGGAAATTGCAACCTTTGATAACAAAGCCATTCCTGCATATACAAATTGAACACATAGCATTGAGATATAAGGTTTATGTTTTTCAAACATCGCCATACACCTTAGCAAACTACTCTTCATTTTTTGTGTGCTACCTAATTACCAACATGAAATTTTGGCCTCAAAATAAGGGAAAACTTAGTTCAAATTTATAGAGCTTTATTATTGAACTCAATATATATATTTGGTTTCAGCTTTATGCTTTTCATAACTAGCTTTGTGCTTTATATATAATTTGACATCAAAGTGGCATTAATTTGGCCCATCCAATTGAAAAGTTAAATCACTAAGCACTAGATGAATTTGTAAGACGAGTATATAGTGGGGGCGCATGCTAGCTAGATTGTACATTTGTATAGTAAAGGTAGCAACACTATTATTGTACAAGAGTACAATGTGTGATGTTTTTGTTTCTAAAATTGTCTATGTCAATTATTTTTCTTCTTCTAAAATTGTAAAAGTAAGAGAAACCTTTTGCAAACACTAAATCAAATAGTTCAAAGAAGCAATCATTGAATTAATTATTTATTAGGATTTGCCAATATATATACATCTATATTATTATTATTATTATTTTACTTTTACATCTATTATTTGGTGGAATGTATGTAAAGATTTGTTAAATTAAGACAAAATTTCTCTCTCTTGATCAAATATTTCTCATAATTGTTGTACCATACAACATCTCTATAAGATTTACATTTCAAAAAATATCAATTAAATTGAAGTGAGTCAAGCCATCATCGATGAGGAGTCCTTCCCTTAATAAGCAACACCCCTTATAGAGATGAGTGCTTTTATAGGAACTATGATTAAAAAATATAAAATAAATTATTGTTGGAACCAAGTTGATTTGAAAAAATATGCCCCTCACTTGTTTTAATCATAACAAAATTGTTTGAGGAAACAATTTAATGCTATAACGTTGAATTTAAGTGCACAAGTTTGAACTCATATGTTTGATCAATAGAATCTCATTGTATCTTTTGGTAACTCGATGAAGAAAAAAAAAATACAATATGATTTGTTCTCTCTTCACTAAGTTTGATAAGCGAATCAATATTATGTTGCAGTGACTCTGATATCGCAAAACAATGTCGCAACTTCTTTGCTTATGATGAACTCAACATGGGTTTTGTTAATCTGCCTCTGCCTCTAATACACAAGTGTGACATGAATTATTCTGCCACTGCCTTTGACAAGCATCACGGGAATTCTTCTGCCTCTAATAAACATGACAAACAAGTTACTACCTATGCTAATCCCACTAAGCGTCTGACTCTAAATTTTTATCCTTGATAAAGTCAATGCTTTGATAAAGTCAACACTCTAAAAAGTCAATACTATGAAGACAAATTATTTTGTGCATCCTGTGATACATATCATGAATCAACTACTTGTCTGAAGATCTCACAACATTCTTTGATCATCATTCCTTCTCTTTCCCAACTGTTTCAAACAGATACACTGAATTACTACAAGACCAATATTTTCTGGAAAGTGTCTTTGTCAAATCAATTCCATAAAGATACGATGCGAAACTTCATGGATTACCCTAATTTTTCTACAGTCAGGACAATGACTAGAAACCCCAATTATACTCTGTAAAAGAGGGACCTCTCTCAACGATGAAAGATATGGAAGATAAACAACATATAAGCAACAACCAATAAATACAGATGCACTCTTGATAAACTAGTGGTTTAAATCCTTCAGGCTGAAGGGAAATGACGTAACTACCGTGTTGATGGTGAACCATGATAAATTATTATGTTTTTATGCTCTATTTTCTTTCACTTGCATTACTTTCGTTAGTTTAAGTATAACCATGTAAATAGTTTTTAAAAACACAATTCAAATCCCATTTTGTCAAGCAAAAGACAAAGCACTATTGCATGACTCAAATCTTATGGACGAAACATCAACTAGAAGATTTTAAAATGTATAAGAGTTATATTCCTATCTTCTCTAATAACACTTCAGCCATATGTTTAGCCAAACTCTATTTTGCGTTATAGGGCAAAACATATAGAGATTAAACACCACATTATTAGGGATTATGTCCAAAAAGGTATTTTAGATATTAAATTTGTTGACACTAATCATTAATAGATTGATATTTTCACAAAATCTCTTGATGAGAACAGATTTAATCTTATAAAGAATCATCTAAAATTTTTGTTTATCAAAGACTGGTGTTTAAATCCACTGTATGCCTTGCCTTTGGTAAAACAAAGTGAATGGTTAAAATATTATTGCTTTGACTCTAATGACATTGAATTTACTTGTGCCTCTGGTCATTTAAATTCAATTAAATCATGAATATGTAAGGTCTCAATTTTATAAGATGTGATACTTTTATAGGTGTATCACAGATTCACTTTTTTTTTCTTTTAAAACTCAACTGATTTTCCTCTTACACCTTTTTATACTCACGATCCCTCATTGTCAGCCACAACTCTAACAAAATCCCACACTTTTGTTCTTTGCAAACTGTTCAATTTCCCAATATCTTCAAATTATGTTCAATGCAACCTCGATCAACTTGAGATTGTCTATGAACTGAAAGTTGATCTTACAAACCTAGTTGAGAACAATTTCTACTACATTGATGACCTAGTTGCATTATGCTAGTTTGAGACTTCAACATAGGACAAGACGTTTCTTTGGACGTCCTAGTTAAATAGTTTGGGATGTTTGTTGATGCAGACATTGATGACGAGGTTTCTAGCATAGTGTTGGGTCTTCATATCAAGATCACTCAACAAATCCTAGCTGCTATCAAAAGATGTCATGACGAAGAAATACTACTAGAAAATGGATATGAATCAAGGGTTGGCACCTTCAGAATCCACATGTAAATTTTTGAGGACCCGAGGGTGAGTTCCAAGTTTGTTCATCTTAAACCTAAGTATTGCGTTCTCTTCAAAATCATTTTTGGGTGTGTCGTGCCCAAGGGTGGGTCGGTGGACCATGTTAGCAAAGACCACAAAGGTCTTATGTGAAACATCTCTCGTGAAATCAAGAAAAAACGTTCCACATATCATCTTGGAGCACATGCAATCTTGCATCATCAACTCAAGAATAGGGAAAATTAAAACCCTTCCCTATCCTAGACTGATAACTAATGTACTCATATGTACGTCTTATTCAAGCTCTTGAGGAAGTTGAAGGTTCTTTAAAAGAGGAACATTTGGTTTCATCCTCTACTCCTGCTTTCAACATCTCCAATATGACAAAAGATGAGACTTGTGTCACCTGAGCATTGCATTCAACCTTGTGGTGACTCCAGAAGAAAAAACATGTAAATGAGGTTTATTTGTGGCTGCACCCTTAGATTTTGATGACTCCATCGCTCCTGTATTCGCATAAGACAATAAATAATTTGTTATAGAATATATGTGTATGTGTCAAATTGTGGCCCTACCATGTTTTCCTATACCCCTTGTTGAACAAGTTTTTGTGAAGAAAAAGAAAAGAGTTGCTACGTCTCTAAGCATTGAAAAGGATGGGGATGTGACATCTATCACCGAGGAAGATATGACAACTCGTCTTAAGAGGAAGAAATAGAAGGTAAGTTTAGACTCTCAACATCCTATTCCTCTGGCCATCCCTGAACCTGCCTTTCCCTTTCTCTCTCCTCAACAAACCGACTATGCCCATCCTTCCTTTGATCATGCACCCACTACCCCTACCAATTCTGAATCTAATACGTCAGATGATATATTTGAAGCTACCGTAGCTTAATATTTTGCTTCACTCGGATACGTAACACATCTTTTCCTTCACAAGTCTCGTATATCCAATCAAACACTTTCCCTTCCACTAATTTAGAATCATCTTGTTCCTCCTCCATTCTAGTACCTCACCAAATTCATCGCCGCCTCCACATGCCTCTTCCCTCAAGGCAATACTTGTTGCACAAATTTTTATCGACCTAGTACATGACTCATCATCAAACGAATCCTTTGAAATTTTCCTCCCAATCTTCCTCTCTGACTTTTCTACCTCCTCCATCCCTCTAGAAATGGTCCCCTCCATCCAGACCATTCCATCTAGCTTCCTTGACCTTCAAACATTACTTACCTTCCCTATTGCCCAAATCTCTCACACAAAAAATCAAAATGCTCAAAGTCTGAGTCCTAACGATATATGTTTCAACCTAGTGGAACAATGTCCAATCTTTTGTTACAAACTTGATTCAGGACAACAAGGATCATGGTATCCACCTGGCTTCACATAATTGTGCAACTTTTAGAAAAAGAGCTGAAATCATCTACTTGTGGATGGTACAACTTCACAAAGTCAAGAGAAATCGATCCAGAAAGCTCCTCACAATTAGCACATTATGCTCATCCAAGGATGTCCATTCTCCATCTGGTGTTGTCATTTTGGAACCTTTAGTGGTTGCTCAAATCACACAATTGCAGCTTCATGTGGTCATCCCGCAGATCGAGATTAATACTCTAGATCTCCTCTTGTCGCTGCTCTTGGATCTACAAATTCTACCTCTGTAAGCCTTTCATCATCTCCCTCTGGTCCCTGTGTTGGATTTATATTAGTTTGTCAAAAAGGAAGATTTTGAGCGTATGACTTTCGAGGCTACGACATTTTTAGAAAAGACTACCAAGAATCAAGAAAATATTTAGAATACTCTTAGTTTAATTTTGGCTAGTCTCTCCAATCCCACCCCTTAGTGGTTTTATTCGTTTTTTCTTTTGTTTTCCTCTCTTTTTATTTGATGACAAAAGGGAAGAACGTAAATCATTTTTGTTTCTTGTTTTTTAGAGAAATCATAAGTATTCAATTTCTTTTTATCAACCTCTATTTCTAATGCGTCTTGATACTCAGTTAGAATATTTCTCATCTTACGAATTAAACATGCATATTCAAAGGGGGATTTTGTTGTAATGTGTTTTTACTTCATATCTCTTTGTTTTTGTTATCTCTAAAAATTATTCAAAAAAATAGATGATTGTCATCTTCAAAAAGAGGGAGATTGTTAGAACCAAGTTGAGTTGAAGAAATATGTTCCTTCACTTTTTTGATGATAGAAAAATCGTATAAAGGAAAAATTTAATGCTCTAATGTTGAATTTAAGTGCGCGTGTTCGAATTCATATGTTCGATCAATAGATTCTTAGTGTATCCTTTGATAATTGGACGAAGACAAAAATACAAGTTGACTTTTCTTTTCTTTACTAAGTCTAATATGTGAATCAACATTGCATTGCATGCCTCTAATAGCACAAAGCAATGTCGCAACTTATTTGCCTCTAATGAACTCAACATGAATTATGTTAATCTTCCTCTGCCTCTAATACACAAGTGTGACATAAATTCTTCTTCTACTTTCTCTAATGAGCATAAGATCAATTATATTGCCTCTGCTTTTGATAAACGTGACAAGAAAGTTATTGCCTCTGCTAATCACACCAAGCTTCGAATTGTTTGACTTTGAACTTTTGTCCTCCGTTAAAGTCAACACTATGAAAAGAAACACCATGAAGACAAAGCATTTTGTGTATCCTCCAATACATATCTTGAATCTTATACTTAATTGAAGATCTCAAGACATTCTCTGATCATCGTTCCCTCTACTTCCCAACTATTTCAAACAGATATGCTTAATAAATACAAGATCGCTCTTTTCTGGAAAATCTCTATATCAAATCAATTCTATAAAGATACGATGGGAAACTTTATGAATAACCTTGATTTTCTGAAATCAAGTCAATGAATAAAAACCATAATTGTACACTATAAAAGGCGTGCCTCCCTCAATGATGAAAGATACATAACATATAAGCAACAATGGATTAGCACATATGCATTCTTGATATCATTCCTTTTCACATTTGTGCTAAGAGAATTTGTAAACACTCTCCACGGGAGCTAATTTAGAAAGACCCAAAACATTTTGTTGTAACCTAGCCCAGTAGCAGCTGCCTTCCTTAACAGCTTAATTGTACTAAGCTAGAAGGTTGAGAATATTGAACATATTGGTTTTGTTTGTATTTTGTTCATATTGAGTTTGTAAAATATTCAGATTGATAATGTTCGTATTTTGTTTAGATTGAGTTTGTAAATTCTTCATATTTTGTTAAGATTGCTTTTACAAATGCTTAAGATGAAACTTCCTTCCTATTGCTTGCTTTTATAATCCATGTGACTAATAGGTGCTCAAAAGTAAGTCTGATTTAGTGATAAACTAGTTGATTAAATCCTTTAGGTTGAAGGGACTTCATGTAGCTACCATGTTGGTGGTGGTAACCAGGATAAACCCCCTTTTTCTTGTGTTCTTTTCGTTCCACAATTATATGTATACATGAGATCAATTTAAGCATTTAGTTAGAAGAACTTCATTGTAGATGTTGTTAGATCCTTTGTTGTATTTCCATTGACACTGATAGACTTACACTTTGGTTATTAAATAAATCCAATAATTCAGGAGAAGTTGGGGTGAATAATAATAACTAAAATTATTTGATCCTCAAGTTCAACTCAATCAAAACTAAACATGGAATTGTAGAAAGAAAATAATTTATATTTGGTTATAGAAGGATTATAACACAAATATAACCAATTATCACTAAAGTTGATAAGTGTATATTCAAAATAGTTTTTAGATAAAAATACAATTTTGATCCTTTACTTATAGATCAATTTCCACTTAGATCCTCTAAGTTTTTTTTTCTTCTCAATTTGGTCTTTTAAGTTATATCTCGTTTGCGACATTTGTCTTTAGATTATGGTACATTTATTGAAATGTCATTTTTGTTGATTCTATTAAAGAATGTCACGTGGACGTTACAATACTTGAGTGTGCTTAATGATGTTTATGTGACAAATAATAAAAATAAAATAAAAAATTTTAATAAAAAATATTCCAAAATAGAAGGTCTTAGAATTATTCCAACTTGGAAAGATGAAACTTGTTGCCAACTTTTAAGTTTGACTCATTTCCCGTATTGATCATTTATATTTTTTATTTTTCTCAAATTTTTCCTTTAATTTAGATTTCCTTCGAATTTTAGTCATTCTTCACTTTACCATCTTCCACTGTCAACCTACTGTTATACGGCAGATTCATATTTAGGTTTTTGGTTTCTTTTTTTTTAGGTTTGAATTTCAGATTTTCTTTGCATTGGAATTGGGATTTTATTTTTATTTTATTTGAAGTTTATAATTAAGATAATGAAGAAGACGAAGAATTTGATTAAATATTTAATTTGTATTGTTAGAAGAAAGAAGAAGTTGTAGCATTTTTCCAACATCTATCTTAGAAAAAAGAAAAATGACGGAGAGGATAAATAAGGGAATGAAGATTAATGTGTTTTTTTATGGAAGAAGAACCCTAGTTTTAATTTTTGATATTTTGATTTTTACATAAAAATGATGAAGGATGAAAAGATGGTGAATAGGAAGATGATGAAGAGAAAGAAAATGATAATGATGACCGGACTTAAACATGAATTAGTTAAGCATAAATGATCATAAGTGTATTTTTTGCCAAAACTAAAAGGACCGTTGGGAATTTTAGTTCCCCTATTTTTCATTAGTTCACGAAATCAGTCCCCTTGTTTTAAAATTTGACAATATTGATTCTCCTTTTAATTTTTTAACTAAAAAATAATGATGTGACATGTTTTAACTAACGTGACATATGATCTGATGATATAAAATGATTAACTTTTATAAAACCCTCAAACCACTTAACTTCAACTTTAGAATTTTTTTCATTTTTGTAATTTAATTTAGGTTTAAATATGTTTTTAGTCCTTGCAAATATGCTTCGTTTTGATTTTAGTCCCTGTAAATTTTTTTGTTTGATTTATTCCCTTACAAATTCTAACAAGTTTTGAAAAAGTCCTTTATGAATCTTTTTTAGTAAAAAAAATGGTAATATGACTAATTTTGGATGATGTGGTACAAGGTGATTGTGTAATTGTTGTTGATTAGGCAATATTTAATATTTAAAATTAAAATTCATTTTATTAACTTATTTAATTATTTCATTTAAAAATTAAAACTAATTAATTAATTAACCAATTAAGTAATAAAAATTCAATTCATCCTCAATCACAAATTATATAATAAAAACTCAACAACCTTCATCTTCAATCCTAATTTCTTCATCTTCAAATCACAAATTCTCATATCTGGATCTAAACCTTAAAAATTATAATCTCTCATTTTCTTACACCACACTTATAATATTTGTCATAACCACCAAAAACATATGTTATATCTCTCCACACCATTGCATCATAGTCAAGATCTTCGATCAAAATGAAGCATACTTGTACAACTATTTAATGGAAAGAGTGGATTAAGACATGACTATACTGAGGGAAAATCTCTTTGTAAGGGAAGGACTAGAGGTCGCAACAGTTTGTTGTGAACTAGTATAAAATATATGTGTCTCCTCTAATCCCCTTTTAACTCTCACATCTGAGTTCTTTGTAATTCAATCTTAACTCTTCTAAATCTCTTTTAATAGTAAGTTAAATATTGTGATAAAGAACAAATGAATTTTTAAAATAGCTTGAAAACATAAAACATAATTCAAACCTCTCTTTTGGTATTAATGTTGTCTTGTTTGCAAATCACTATTCAATGACAAATTGGACAAAACTAACATGCTTCTTTATGACATAATGAGTCACTAAGTGAGAAGAGTCGATTTATTAATATTCATCCTCTGATAAGAAGAAATATTAGCGAAAACAGTAGAATTGTTAGTGCAAAATAATGGAATCATTATAATGCATTTTAGCAATGAATCTAACTAATCAGGGAGAAACTTTCTAAAACTTTTATGATTTGAATGTATGAACACATGTGCAGGAAATCGCTTAGAAGAAATGACAAGTAATGCAACCTCCAAGTCAACATCCTTTTTGGAACATTGAATGGAAATAAGCTAGAAATCCTCATTAGAACAATATGAGGCACTTGAAATAATTATGAAAACAGATTATCCTCAAAGAAGCTTGTACCGCATAATAAGCCATCTTGTCAATTCTCTAGCTATGAGGTATAAAGCCTTCCCTCTGGAGGATCAAGGACAAGGCTCTCGTCTATCGTGTTTTGTGTGTTTGACTCATCATCTAAAGAGAAATCAAGCACTAGAACATGTGACTGCATCTGCTGAGACAAAGAGAAAGATCTTCAAAACTAAGGCAACTCATCCTCTGGTTAGAAGTTCATCTGATAGAAAAGTCCAACCAACGCTAGTAAGACATGTGAGCGAGCAGTTGCTAAATCACCACGTTTTTTCTCATCTGGTATCTTGTACTTTACTTTATTATTTTATACGCACTAGTTTGTCCTTTCTTAAATGTTTTCATTTTACGTCCCCATACTTTCTTTTCGTCCTATCTTGAGTTTATATGGTCTTTTCAATTTTGTTATGTGTTGTTGTGTCATCATTCTTATCACCTTTCATTATTCACACCCGTTAAAATCTATGTTTTTCTTTTTATGTCTCCTCTCTACTTATTTAAACATCTCCCTTGTCAAGTTTTTTTTTTCAAAACCATCCCTCTCTCTCTTAAGTTCTTTTTATCCCAAAAATTGTTTTTCTTTAAACTTTCGTAACTTGAAACGGTTGGAATCAACTTGATTTTATACTTAGAGTTTTGATGTTAACAAAAGTATTTTATGATAACAATATATTTGACTTCACATAGTATGAAAGAAAATTCGTGTTTTTGAAGACTATTTAAAATAAGATTTGATTCAAATTTATCTATGACCAAGTTGAAAAGAATACACGATCAATATTTGAAGAAGATATGATCAACATCTTATCAACTCTAAGATATGAATTATTTATAAGAAGATTTGATCAAGATTTATCTACAAGAAGATATGAAATATTTACAAGAAGATCTAATCTAGATTTATCTACAAGAAGATACATAATATATACAAGAAGATATGAATTATTGACAAGAAGATATAATCATGAGTTGTTTACAAAAAGAAACACTCACAATAAGATACATTTATTATTTGCAAATATATGATTCTGATTTTGACAAAGGACACAATATTGAATTAGGAAGCAACATTTGTAAAAGCAAGCAATAGGAAGGAAGTTTCATCTTAAGCATTTGTAAAAGCAATCTTACCAAAATATGAAGAATGTCAATATGAAGAATTTACAAACTCAATCTAAACAAAATACGAACATTATCAATCTGAAAATTTTACAAACTCAATATGAACAAAATACAAACAAAAACAATATGAATAATTTACAAACTCAATTTGAACAAAATACGAACAAAATCAACCTAGAATATTTACTCAGATTGGATTCAGAAATAAAGAATTGGCTAAAGAACATATTGTCAAAAAACATCTTTTTCAGAATTATTTTGAATAAGACCATTATTGACCAAACTAGAAATGAAGACACAATTCATTATTAAACAAAGACTAAATTGAATCTCTAATTTTATCTATAAATAGATGCTCAAGGCTGAAGAAGAAGATCATCAAAATATCAAAAAACACTAGAAGAACTAAAGCTAAAAATTCCAAATTCATCTTAGAGAGACTTGTCCCTTCACTCTAAATGATTTAATCAACTAATAAATAATTTTTCAATCGCTCATTGAACACCTACTAGTCAGACTGATTGTGTTCAAGTCTTCTCAACCTTGTAGTTTAGTACATTCGAGTTGTAAAATAAATTGTATCAATCTTTAGAGATCTAGAATCATTAATTAAAATTGTCCATATACATCTTTATAATTGATTCAAAGTATCTTGATTTAACGACATACATATCAAATGATGATATTTTAAGAGGATGTCATTACATTTATTTAATTAGAGGATACTCCAACTTTGATCAACAAATGGTGTTGAAATGTTGTTTTCTTCAAAGTGGTGTGCTTAGAGGATTGACTTAAGATAGTTGACTTTTAAATAAAGATTTGACTTTATCAAAGTGTTGACTTGAAGTGTTGACCAGACAATCAAATGGATTGTTAGAATAATCTGATGCAAAATTGTTAGAGTGAGCTTGGATTAGTCAGATTCATTATACGCGTGTTGAGAGCGCATTGATTAGAGTCGTTCAAGAGTTTGATATTCCAGAATCATAGTACATTTGCCTTGATTTTTAATTTTCTTTATTTGTTCATTAGAGGATATAACATAGAGCCTTTAAACTAATATAAGGAGAGTATGCACACATAAACACGTTTGTTAAAATATAAGTTGTTTTTATAAAATAATTTTGTTATCATTCAAATATTTAAGGGACATTATTCTTCGAAACAACTTAGTTCTACACACTATGAATATAAGATAATGATGTTTAAAATTCACTCTCACTAATCAGTGAAAAATTTATAATGTTGGTGATATATCTTAGCAAAATATGTAACTCAATCTAGTTACTAATGAAACGTTTATTTAATATAAATATAATTAGAAGCCAGTTATAAATACAACAGTTTTAAAATGTGTTATTATATTCCATTTACGTAAACATACGTTATAAAGTATTTTATGACATCAATATAATTTCAAAAATATCACCGCGTGTCTAAAGTATTTCAAAAATATATTATACAATTTAAATTTAATTGCAAAATTATCACAGTGTTACGTATTTAATGTCATATATTTAATATGTTTATCACCAAAATTAGTTAAAAATAGGTGTCTTTTAATCTCCATTTTTCTCTAGTGTGTTGGGTTGATTTAGGTTTGACAGAAATTTGAAAAAGAAAAAACTTGAACTAAATTAATACATTAAATTAGATTAAGTCTTCAATTTGATCAAGTTGAACACTATATGGATACTCTCTTAAGTATATAATATATGAAATACAAACACCTTTAAAATTAGGCATATCATAGTGTTCGATACTCATATTGACACTAATATATAATGCTTCTCACAAGTGTATCCAAATTTTTTTTTTCTTTACTTCGATGTCTCTAACACATCTACAAGATTAAAAATATTTTAAATCAATGAAAACTAATAAAAGAGTTAAAGATATTATATTTGATTTCATCGATAATTTTTCTGTAGTAAATAAATAAATGTAACATATGTATATTTTAATTCTCAATGTAGATATTTTATTAATAATGTTCATATTTTATATTTAATTATTATCATAAATAAATAAGTACATCTATATCGATGTCCGTATCTTATATTTTTGACATTAACAATTATCAAGACATTAGTGTCGTGTCATAATTTGTATTTTATATAATGTAATTATTGACTATCCTAACTATTATGGGACGTTGAGTTTCTTTTCAACTCCGAAACATATCTTACCAGAGATTTAGTTTTTAAAGTGATAAATATTGTAATAACTTTTTTATATAAAGGTTGTAAAAATTTGTTCTTCTTCCGACCCCTACCCCATGCCACTAGGAGTTGCATTACATAAGAGCAAGGACAATAGGATCACTCTCCTATCCCATCGTTATTGTCCAAATTAGGTATAGCTCTTGGACCATTAAGTGAGTGGGCACTAAAATATCTTTTCAATATAAAGTTTACACCCCAACCTGAAATTGAATTGAAAATAGATACCATAAGGACATGTCTGATTGAGTTTCGATTTTCTATTTTTTAAAAATATTTTTAAAAACTATTTTTGATAGTATAACAAAAAAATCTGTTCGGTACACCTATTTTTTAAAATTATTTCGAAAATGAAAAAATAAAAAAAGTTGTTTGGTGAAATTATTTTCAAAATATGATTTTCATTTTTTTTTTTAAATCAACATATTTTAAACTTATAAAATCTGAACAATTTAATATTTATCATAAAACACCCTTAATGCATATCAAAATTAAAATCACTTTATTCTAAAAAAACAAACATGATGATTCATGGAGATTCTTTATTTTCTACATAATGGATATAACATGATGAATTAATATAACAGTTGGTGTTATATTAATTGTTTGAAAATTATCCTTTTATATTTTACTTTTGCATAGTCATAAAAATCTAAAAAATAGTTTTTGGAAACTAATTCATACAAAATTATGTTTTTAATTATTGAAAGTTTTTCATTAAGTGTTTAGAACTCTTAAAAAATTTAATGGAACATCAAGTGTTTTCAAAATCTTCAATCAAACACTTGTGAAAATAAAAATCCATATCAATGCTTATATGACTTAAATATATGTGAAACTATTGAAAATAGTCCCTATACTTCGAAG
>JBBPBT010000152.1:11771803-11791400 GCA_037974875.1 Cicer bijugum | reverse complement strand
TTATAAAAATTCAAAATTTTATCAAATTTTTTAAACAAAACCCATAAAATTAATTATATTTTTTAATATAAAACAAATTTCATCAAATTCGTAACTCAAATCTTCAAATAAACTCATATTTGTCATTCTTTATTTGATATTGTTAGAGATGAAAATATGAATTTATTTAAAGATTTAAGTTATGAATTTGATGAAATTGTATTATATTGAGGATGATAATTAATTTTATGTGTTTTGTTTGAAATTTTTGATAAATTTTTGTAAAAAAATAAGGATAACATTGTTGAAATTTTAAAACATAAAAGATCAAATTGTCACTTAAAATTAAAATAAATGACAAAAAAAAAAGATAAAAGACTAAAACGTTAACTGAAATTAAGTTAAGGGACTACATGTGGTATTTAACTTATAATTTATTGCTAATGATTTTGTTTATTACCTTATGCAGTTATGGTATGCGCACATGCATTCACTTTCAAATGGATATTGGGTACAACTTTTTTTACGGTAATTTACAAGTGAGAATTAGTGATAATAATATAATAATAATTATTATTATTATTACAAACTAAAACTTTTGCACGTGATTAGTGATCATTATTATCTATACAAGTAGTATTTTGTTTATTACCTTATGCAGTTATGGTATGCGCACATGCATTCACTTTCAAATGGATATTGGGTACAACTTTTTTTACGGTAGTTTACAAGTGAGAATTAGTGATAATAATATAATAATTATTATTATTATTACAAACTAAAACTTTTGCACGTGATTAGTGATCATTATTATCTATACAAGTAGTATTTAGCCTTAAAAATAATATATGAAAGTTTAAGTGAAGAAAGTTATTCTAAAGTTGATAAATTAATACTAATTTTGGAATTATTTTGCATGAAAAATGGTGAAACTATTGAAAAATTGCAAAAAATATTCACTCAAATTGTTAATAAATTTAATTATCTTGACAAGAAAAATAATATTGAAATGAAGATTTATTCAACATATTATCTAGATATATTAATGTAGAATTCAAACCTGTGATTTTATAAATTGCCAAGTCTAAAGACTTTGCAACAATAAACTTGTTTACAATATTTGAAAAGTTAAAGGTAGTTGAATAGGAGGTGAAAGGTAAAATTTCTAAAGGAAATGAAAGAGAAAAGTGGAAAAGGAATATCAAAGCCAATGTTGGAACATCCTCCAAGTTGAAGAAGGATGATAGATCCACAAGTAGAAGAACACATCAATGTTTTCGACTAATGAAAGCTTAAGTTGCAAATCAAAAGACAATGACAATAGATTTAGTGATGATGGACTTTATCTTTTATTAACTTATGAAAATTTCAAGATGTTTTTGTAGATCTTCACAAGGATGTTAAAAATGTGACTAAAATTGAGTCATAGAAGAACAATTATTTTAAACTTAGAAAGTCAAATTACTAGACTTGAAAATTTATCCAAAATTTTAAAGCTATCTCATGAAAAAACAAAAATAGTACAATCTCATGAATCATCACATTATGAAAAATGTTTCACTAGAGAATAAGTGTATACATGGAGTTTTACATTAATGTTTATAAATTAATATATGAGAAGTTGTCAAATAGGTCGATAATTGTGGGACTGTTATATATTTTACAAATTTGAATCAAAATATTAAGAGAAAATAAATGACCTTTTTAGAATCTACTTTTTGGAATTTAAACTCATGCTTGCAAATGTAGGGTCCACTACCAACAGTAATTCTTAAGACAATGCCCACACTTAAGGGAGTTGGTACATGAAAAAGGCCTGTCGGGCAAAGTGGAACTATTTTTCATGTGCTTCAAATTATGACTTATAGCTGGAAAGACTCTATTAACACATTTATCAATGTTTCTCATGTGCTTTACCAAATAAGTTAGTTGGGTTTTGGGAAGAAAAGATATAGTTTATTCTACTTTTACAAATTAAAGAAATTATAAACTATTTTTTAAAAATAAACTAAGTGGAATTGGAATGTTATATTATCATTTATTATTTTATTCTTTTAATTTTGACTTAAATATGTAATCGGTTCTTATAAATATGCATTTTTCTTATTTTGTTTTAGTTTCCATAAAAAATTATTTAATTTTTATTTTTGTAAATATTTTAATTTTATTTTTGGTTTTTGCTCTTTTATTTAGTTATGTAAAATTAATTTTTATCGAAATTGGTTTATGCAATTTTTTAAATCTTTAATAATTGAGAAATTAAAATAAATATTATATATATTGCAGTGACTCTTTCAAATAAAAATCAGTTATATATAGACTAAAACAAAAGAACAAGAAAAAATATATATATATTTATAAAGATAAAAATCAACGATAAAAACCGACAATAAATAAAATAAAATAAAATCACGTAATCGTGTAAATCAATCATGTAATCGTGTAAATCAATCATATATTTAAATCTTTAGTTTTTTTTTAAATCTTAAATATATTATAAAATATAAATTTAGTATTCAAAAAAATTCTTTCAAACCCCTCAAAAACTCAACTCCCGCAAATAGTACTAGGAAAATGCTCTTCATGATTATGTTTTATGGGTGCAATCTCCATGATGTTTTATGGAAACAAATATCTCTTCAGTCTTGCTTCTATCAAATTTAAACATGTGTGATCTTCAATAGTGAATGTTTAGATAATGTCATAGACCTCCAACTTCTTGTAATCTCGTATTCATCTCTTTGTGCGATGTCTTTTAACTTGACAACACAATAGTTCCCATAGAAACAATTACTTTAATTATGTCTTTGAGTTCATAATAGTGTGTTTGTTAATTTTTCCAAAAATCAGAGTATATAGATTGATGTTATGTGTGAATTGATTTACACAAGTGACAAATTTCATATTATTTTCTATTGGATTAAGTTCTTTCAGTTACATTGCTTTATCTTTTAATATTTGAACTTTATCTCAAATATTTAGGTGTTTTTTCATTTCAAATTAAGCACTTTCATTCATTCTTCTTCATTAATCTTTTCAAGAAAATTAATCAAGATTAAATAAAATTTTATGACTAAATTTCTTGGTGTGATTGAATTTTTGTGAAAAAAACATCGAATGTGGTGGAGTATCCTTCTTGGAATGGTAGTTTCAAAAATATGCTTCTTAAGCGTTTAAGGGAGAAATGTTTAAATGATTATCTGTAGAAGTGTTATAATAAAATTGTAAATAGATATTTGTATATGTTCATATTACAATTAATGGAAGAAATTTTCTATTTTTTTGAATGAGGACCGAATGTAATCTATATAGCCACGATGAATATTAGTGTGATGGCTTTTATAGTCTCCCACTATGGTGTTTGGAGACTATAGAAACTATTTTTTGTTTTAGTATAAAAGCAAACAATTATAACAATGATATTTTGAATTTTATTCATGATTTTAAATGATATATTAAAATCTAGTTTTTGAATGGATAAAATAATCATGAATAATGTTGAAATTGAGTTTTGCATTGTTTAAGTTATTCTTTAGGTAGAAGTATTCATATTTGTTACTCATGAAATAGTTTATAGAAAACTCTATAAGGGGGTTGAATAGAGTTTGGACTTTCAAAAAATAGTTTTGAAATTTTTTGAGTTGTACAATATAAATTAAAAATATTTTAATACGATGGACTAATTGATCATGCACATAGGATATTCAGATTAATTAGATGATGATATATAAAATAAACAATACAAAATTAAATATAAACTTATATAAAAAAATAGAAAATTGATTGAAGTAGTTTAGAAAAAAGGTTTTAGCACTTCAATCATAATCAATAATCAATAAAAACATTGTCATATCATATTTTCTTCAAATTAAATCAATTCTATAAGATGTTGAATAGCAATGTTCAAAACAAAATTTTAATCAATATTCAAAACAGAAAAATCTTATAACAAGTTTTCTATCAGTTTGCACCAAAATATAATTTGTCACTAAACTCCAAATCAAAAATACAAAATCAAGAACAATGTGAAAAATGCAAAAATTAAAAAGGTTAGGGATAGAGAGATTCATGCAGCAATTTATACAATTTCCTTTACTTTGTCTCTGCTTGTAGAGTACACAATGTCCCAATTAAAAAGAATAAGTGTTTTCTTCCTTTATAAAGATTGTGAATGTTTATGGAATCCTTATGTGGAAGTTACAAAAACTTGTACACAAAACTCCTTCTTCCTTAAACACTCTTCTACAAAAAATCTTGGAGCACCCTCCAAATTTCGAACACAAGCATATGTTCAAGATGAAGATCACTCATCACTCTTACAAGATAGAGACCTATAAACCCTTCTTGGAATTTTTTGAAGAACACCTTCTTCAGTCCACAATATACAATCTAACGATGTCCCCTCAAAGATTTGAATCTGGGATAAACACTCCACAAACAATATCCCTTTAATGTTGTTTATCGCCTCACTACTCGAATGCAAAATCGACTTTATCAATAAATAGTTAATTTTCAATATGTGTGATATGTTCTTGAATGTTTGAGTATGAGGAATGAGTGAAATTACTCTTATGTTTATAATTGATGAGAAAATATTTTATATGATGCATGAAGGAGTTAACTCAAAGAAAATCGAGTTCTTAGAAAAATAACCACTTTGTAACTCTCATAACAATCTTAAAACTGTTAAATTTTAAGTCGGCATGTTGTGTGAGGCGATTCTTAAGATAGGTGAGTTAACTCACATTAATTGAAAATACTAGAAATAAAGTTTGAAGTAGCGTGAGTCGACTCAAATAACTTTCTTTCTTGTTGGTGAGTCGATTCAATCTCCCTATGAGTCGATTCACAACCTTCAGACTTCAAAAACTAAGTTATTGAAGTTCATTAGTCGATTCAAAAGCAGACAAATCGTAATGCATACTAAAAAACATATAAATAAGTTTATGTTGAGGAGTCCGGAGGAGCACAACATTCGGAATAGGCTAAACAAGGATTTATAAGAGACTTTAGACACCACATATCAATCCAAAACCTTAAGGCATTAGGTGTATGGGTCATTCTCCTTATATATCCATTACAGCCACCATTCCTGGTCAATGTGGGACTAACAACTCATAATTGAATACCCAACAATCTCCTCCTCAATTATGAGTCCCCACCACAAGACTTGATCCACTTGATCCAAGTATTGACCACTTGACCACTAGACTTGATCCGAGTCCCTTTTGGTCCACCACTAGACTTGATCCACTTGATCCAAGTCCTTTAGTTTTGCTCCCCCGTCAAGTCGAACCCGGCTCTGATACCACTTGTTGGGGAGTCCGGAGGAGCACAACATTCGGAATAGGCTAAACAAGGATTTATAAGAGACTTTAGACACCACATATCAACCCAAAACCTTAAGGCATTAGTTGTATGGGTCGTTCTCTTTATATATCCATTATAGCCACCAATCCTAGTCAATGTGAGACTAACAACTCATAATTGAATACCCAATAGATTATGGGTGACAAAAACTTTCTTATCTAATCTCTTTTGATCAAGAGCTAGAGAAGGAGAATCAACAAACCATACACTCAAGCACCATCTAAAATAAAAAGGTTGACAACACTTAAAACACTAAGTTTAAAACAAGACTAGTCAAGAAACACTTTAAAGTTACAATATTGGTATTAATTATTAGCTCAAATTGATTGATTTTATCAAAATTGAAACCTTAGTTCAATTATTGAATTAATCAATTAATATCTTTCTTTTTTATAAAATGTCTAATCTTTATTTTGGTTAATTGCAATTCCACATTATTTTTTGTCTGTCTTGTCCAATACAAAGAGCAACACTCAAGATATTTTATAATATAAATGCTTCCCTAAAATTTGTGAAAAAGATTTTTTTTTTTATCTTGAGTCTTATCACTACGCCAAAAATTGTCTTTTACAGCGCCCCTTTTACAGCGCTTGCTAAACACAAGCGCTGTTGAAATTATATTTTAAAAATAACGGAGCCTTTTACAGCGCTTTTTATGACAAGCGCTGTAAAAGAAGCGTTGTGGTATGTCTTATAACGTTTGCGCATAACGTTATAAGGCTTTTACAGCGCTTGTCAAAAAAGCGCTGTCAAACGAAGCGCTTTCGCGTATTATTTTACAGCGCTTTTCTCACAAGCGCTATAAAATACATGCGCTTTCAATTTTTTGAACTATCTATTACAGCGCTTTTTTCACAAGCACCGTAAAATGCATGCGCTTTCATTGAATTTAACTACCTATTACAGCGCTTTTTTCACAAGCGTTGTAAAATGCATATTTCAAATAATTATATACGTTGTAAACCCTCATATCATATCCTCTAGATCTTTCAAAACCCTAATATCTTCTACGTACTGTGCAGCCATCTACGTTGTCTCAGGTATTTTTTAATTTGTTTTTGTCAAAAAATCTTTATGATCTCTTCTACACATGATCTGTTATGTTTTAAATCTCTTTCAAAATATTATTATTTCTCATGAACAATTGAATAATTCATATTATATATACCACATGATCTGTTATGTTTTGAAATTGTCAAAAATTGTAAAAAACTCATATTACATGATTTGTTCTGTTTTGAAACGTGTTGATATGTTTTGTATTGAAAGCTTATTAGTTTATTAGTTTTGTAAGCTTATTAACTTATTAGTTTTGTATTGAAAGCTTATTAGTTTTGTAACTGCATTTATATAGGTGGTATAATATGGATAGGAAATGGATGTCAGTCAATCGATTGTCAAAAGAGTATGAATTTGGAGTGAAAGAGTTTGTTGAGTTTGCAGTGAAGAATGCAAAAGATCCAAATAGAGTAGTTTGTCCTTGTTTAAAATGTTGTTTTGGAAAACGTGTTAGAGAAGATGAATTAGAAGTACATCTAATATGTAATGGAATTGATCAAAGCTACACATGTTGGATAAGACATGGTGAGAAAAAAAAAAGGAAACATTAATTTTGAGAATAGTTCGACATATGCTTCAACTGACTTCAATACATATACATATGAGTCGGACCGAGTTGATGAGATCGCAAAAGTAGTTGAAGAAGATCTTCGAGATTGTCCTAAAATATTTGAAAGTTTGTTGAGTGATGCAGAGAAAGAATTATATAATGGTTGTACTAAATTCACAAGACTGTCGATGATATTAAAGTTGTACAACTTAAAAGCGAGTAATGGATGGTCTGATAAAAGCTTTACAGAATTATTAACACTCATAAAAGATATGTTGCCAGATGATAATGAACTTCCCAGTCGAACCTACGAGGCTAAACGGATTTTGTGTTCTATTGGCATGAGTTACGAAAGGATTCATGTGTGTCCTAATGATTGCATTTTATTTCGAAATGAATATGAACTACTTAAGGCGTGTCCGAAATGCAATGTCTCTCGATATAAGAAGAAAGAATCTACTCCAGCAAAAGTCATGTTGTATTTTCCTATAATTCCAAGATTTAGGCGCATGTATCACAGTGAAGAAGATTCAAAACACTTGACATGGCATGCAGATGAAAGAATTAGAGATGAAATGTTTCGACACCCTGCAGATTCCCCACAATGGGCAAAAATTGATCACGACTATCCTGAATTCGGGATGGAGTCAAGAAATCTAAGACTTGCACTTTCTACTGATGGAATGAATCCACATGGTCTTCAAAGCATCTCACACAGCACGTGGCCTGTGATTTTGGTAATATATAACCTACCTCCATGGTTATGTATGAAGCGTAAGTTTATGATGTTGTCTCTGTTAATTTCTGGACCCAAACAACCGGGGAATGATATCGACGTATACTTGACTCCTCTAATCGAAGATTTAAAACGTATGTGGGAGACAGGTGTGGAAGTTTATGATGGGTATAAGAAAGAATGTTTCAATTTGAGGGCTATGTTGTTCGGCACAATTAATGATTTTTCAGCATATGGTAATTTATCAGGATATAGCATTAAAGGTCAGTGTGTATGTCCTATATGTGAAGAGAGTACAAATTGGATGCGGTTGAAACATTGTAAGAAGAATGTGTTTCTTGGACATCGTAGATTTTTACCTTATAGTCATCAGTATCGTTGGTGGAGAAATGCATTTAATGGAAAATCAGAGGAAGGTAAAGCTCCTTCAGCACCGACTAAATATCAAATACTTGAAAAAGTACAAGGTTTGACCAATAAATTTGGCAAACCTTTTGCGGGAGAGTTGGTCAAAACTGGGTGGAAGAAAAAGTCAATTTTCTTTGAATTGCCATATTGGAAGTCATTGTATATAAGACATTTCCTCGATGTGATGCATATTGAAATAAATGTATTTGATAGTGTTATTGGTACGTTACTCAATGTTCCAGGAAAGTCTAAAGATGGCATCAACGCAAGATTGGACTTGGTCGATATGGGAATAAGAAATGAATTGGCTCCAGTAAAGAAAGGAAATCGCACATATCTACCTCCAGCCGCTCATACTCTATCTAGAAAGGAAAAAATTGTTTTATGTAAATTTCTACACGAAGTTAAAGTTCAAGAAGGATACTCTTCGAACATTAAAAGTTTGGTTTGTATGAAAGACCTCAAGTTAAAAGGTTTGAAGACCCATGATTGCCATATTCTAATGGAGCATTTGCTACCAATAGGTATACGTTCCATTTTACTTGAAAAAGTTCGACTAGCCTTGACTAGATTATGTTTCTTCTTCAGGGAAATTTGTAGTAAAGTGATCGACCCTCAGAAATTACCGACATTGCAGAGGGAAATTGTTGTTACTTTGTGTGAGCTTGAAATGTATTTCCCACCATCGTTTTTTGATATAATGGTTCACCTTACTGTTCATCTGGTTAAGGAGACACAACTTTGTGGGCCAGCTTATATGAGATGGATGTATCCGATAGAACGATATATGAAAATATTAAAAGGGTACGTAAAAAGTAGAAGTCGACCAGAAGGTTGTATTGCTGAACGATACATTGTGGAAGAGGCTGCTGAATTTTGTACTGTATATCTGTCCAATGTTGAATCCATAGGGCTTCCCATGTCTCGTCATTCGGGAAGAATATCAGGAGAAGGGATAATTGGAAGGAGACTGCTGACTATATCAAGGACAGAATGGGAGCAGGCACAATTGTATGTTCTGCACAATGATGATGAGTTTCAACCGTATGTTACAATACACATGGATCAGTTAGCTCGTTTGAACATGAATAGGAATCAAAATTGGATAACTCGAGAGCACAATCAAAGTTTTATAACATGGTTAAAAAATCACATAAAGTCGAAATTTGATATAGACCCCGGATCAATTTCACAGAGATTGAGGTGGCTAGCAAATGGTCCGAGCTTACATGTCTTTTCTTACACTGGTTATGTTATTAACGGCTACACATTTTATACCAAAGAACAAGATGATCAGACCACTATGCAAAATAGTGGAGTCACTCTCGTAGCTGAAGCGATGCATGTCTCCAGTGCAAAAGACAAAAACCCAATATATGCAGATCTATCATATTTTGGGGTTATCGAGCGCATATGGGAGTTAGACTACACAATGTTTCGTGTTCCCATATTTGGTTGCAAGTGGGTCGATAATAATAATGGCGTTCGGATTGATGAGTCAGGATTCTTGCTTGTGGATTTTAATAGGGTGGGATACAAAGACGAGCCTTTTATTTTGGCGTCGCAAGCTCAACAAGTGTTTTATGTCACCGATCCTTCTGATGATAAATGGTCTGTTGTCCTATCGACCAATAAAATAAGTGATGATAACAACAATGATGAAGATGTTGGTAATGATCTTTTATTTGCAACATCACAACAACCACATGAAATTGATTCAATTGATGATGGTTTATATCTTAGAGATGATCATGATGAGGGAATTTGGATTAATCCATCGTTTCGTATTGTAAATGGACAAACAGATTTGAATCCCACCAGGAAAAGAAGAAGGGCATCTTAATGTACATGTTTAATTGTTTTATATAAGTCATGCATGTAATCTGAATTATTGTTGTAATATGAATTATTGTTTTATTCTGGTTTTATTGTTGTAATCTGAATTATTGTAATCTGAATTATTGTTCTATTCTGGTTTTATTGAATTATTGTTGTATTATAATCTGAATTATTCTGGTTCTAATCTGAATTATTTTGGCTTTTGGATAGTTTGGTTGATGGGTGGGGGGATAAGGATAAGGGTAATCTGAATTATGGGTGGGGGGATAAGGGTATTTTTTTAAAAAAAAAGCCTTTTACAACGCTTTTTAAAGAAAGCGCTGTAAAAGGCCCTTATAAAAATAAAATAATGAGACATTTTACAGCGCTCTTCTTCCCAAGCGCTGTAAAAGGCCCTTTTAAAAATTAAATAAAGAGACATTTTACAGCGGTTAGATTAGAAAGCGCTGTAAAAGGCTATTGTAATTTACAAACGATTACATTTACAAAGTTCAGTTAATTCAGATTCGAACCGAGGACTCTAAGTAAAATAAAATAAAGAGACCTTTTATAGCGCTTATGTGAACAAGCGCTGTAAAAGGCTTTAAAAATAATATTCATCAGATAGCTAACATGACTTTCTCTAACAGGATTTTCTTCAAACACCTTGTACGCATCATGGGAATCCCCAAAAATACATTGTTAACAAAAACATCAGACCCATTGTTAACAAAAACATCAGACACATTGTTAACAAAAAACATCAGACCCATTGTTAACAAACCCATTTTTCGCAAAATGGCAATGAACATGAAGATCAAGTTACGATTTAAGAATGAAAGGGAATGTAAAGAGATAAAAAGGGTGTTGAGGTGGAGATTGAAAGAGTAAGCTTTGATGTTTGCGAAGAAGATGCATAAAAGGACTTTGAGGTGGAGTTTGGTGAAGAGGAAGAGATTTTGGTGGGTTTTGCAGAGCTTGTTTAAAAAATAACATAGCAAAACAAAAAAAATAACATAATAAGGCCTTTTACAGCGCTTGTAGATAAAAGCGCTATAAAAGAGCCTTTTAAAAATTTAAATAAGGATGTCTTTTACAGCGCTTCTTTGAGGAAGCGCTGTAAAAGGCTTTTAAAAAAACAATGAGGCCTTTTACAGCGCTTGTTGATAAAAGCGTTGTAAAAGAGCCTTTTAAAATTTTTAATAAGGATGTCTTTTACAGCGCTCTTTTGACAAGCGCTGTAAAAGGCTTTAAAAAAACAAGCGATGTAAGGACGCTTTTTAGAGCGCTTTTTTAACAAGTGCTGTAAAAGGGTTAGGCCTTTTAGAGCGCTCTTTGGAAAAGCGTTGTAAAAGGGTTATAAAAAAGCGCTGTAAAAGGGTTATATATATAACAATAACCTCTTCAGTTTCCTCTTCATTACGTAAACTACACTATCATTGAAACCTTCATCGTTCTTCTCTTCTTTTGCAAACCTTATAATCCTGTCCATTACGAACTGTTTTTCCACGATCATCTCCTTCATTTCGAACCTTATTTCCATCCAAGATCATTTTGAACCTTATATTTTCATTGAAATACGTAACCCTCATTACGTATTTCTTCAAAACGTTTTTCTGTGAACCTTATTGCTGTGAAATTTCTGTGTTCGCTCTTTTCTTTGCATTTCATCTTTCTTCCAACCATTATTCAGGTATTGATGTTATTTATTTTTTGTAATGATTAAAATGCATGTTGAGCTTGTTTAAAATATATATACTGATACATGTTGACGTTGTTTAGAATAATGCATGATGCATGTTGAGCTTGTTGATGTTATATAAAACTGCATGTTGAACTTGTTGTAGTTAAATGGATACAAACAAAGAAATAGAATGTCAAAATGAAGAAGTTGGCACCTCTAAGGCTTATGAAAATGAAGTCAAACGTGGTGCAACTATAATGCAAAAGGTGATTAAAGCAAGGAGCAATGGCACGAAGTTTGAGGTTATACTATACTATACTCTGTTTGCTGTGTATTTTTTTTAGCTTTTTTTAATAGCATGTACTTACTATATGAGTTTATTAGGTTGGCTGGAATGAAAGTGGTCAGCCAATTGAGCCCAACAGCGCAATGTTTGTAAGTTACATTGGGGCTGTTGTTCGACAAAATATTCCTATTACCATTGACGATTGGAGAGATAAGGCGTTGAAGGATGCCAAAGATATCATATGGAATGATATTCAAGTAAATTTTTTGATCCAATCTTTTGTCATTTATAAATATTTTCATTGAAATACTTTACTTATAATTTTTTTCATTGCAGACAACTTTTGTCCTTGATGAAGGACGAAAGAATTATGTTTTGAGAGTTGCGGGAAAAATCCATCGGGGATTTAGATCGCATCTCTCAAATTTCTATCTAAAAGATAGAGAAGGAAACACAAGTGCTGAACCTCCAAAGATATATCAACATTATATATCAAATGATGAATGGAAAGCATTTGTTTCCAAACGTACTGACCCCGCATTTGTCGTAAGTGATTAATTTATTTGCATTTGTGTGTTTTATTATTCATATTCGTAGCGTATTTTAAATTTTTACATAATTGCTATTGTTTTATATAGAATATTAGTAAGGCAAATCGCGAGAGGGCAAGCAACCCGACGCACCCATACAGAAGATCACGTATGGGATATGCACGGCTAGACCAAAATCTTGTAAGTCAATGTAACATCAATGGTTGATGGAATTTGTATTATAAACTATATTTTCTAACTAATATTTTGTTTTAACGAATAACGACAAGAGACCCAATCCGATCAACCATTGGGTCGTCATATCTTATGGAAGGAAGCTCGGGTAAATAAGGATGGAGTGGTTGATAACGAAAATGTTCAAAAAGTAATAGAACTTTGTGTAAGTATATTATGACTTTAATTTTTTCAATATTGTATTTATCACTTGAATACTTTTTAATATTGTATTTTAAAAATGCTAATGAACTTAACTATTTTAATATTACATGTATTTTAGGAGACGATCGAACAAAGTTCTGAACATGAAGAGGGCAACAAGGCTACTTGCAGGGATATTATGGGCAAAGTTTTTAATGTTCCTGAATATTCCGGTCGAGTTAGGGGGAAGGGATTTGGCGTAACTCCCAGAAGCTTTTTTTCTCAAGAGAAGCGCCAAAAACCTTCCAACGAGTAAGTATTAGAGAAGCTCAGAATCCTATCTGAGCAAGTTGCACTCTTGGTGAATAAGAATAAAGACAAGCATCTTCCGGATCAGCTCCAAGGTGAAATACAAATAGAGAGTGAAAGCGGGAGTTGCAACGTCGGTTTGAAAATTATTCCCGAGGTAATTAATTACTTACTTGCTTATGTAATTACTTATGCATTAAACAATATTATATATTAACTGTACTTATGTTTTAACTATTGATTTAGGGTGTCACTACATGTTTCCTATACTTGTCCTCGCCCACTCATCGGAAGGTGGGAAAAGGTAAATTGTACAATACTTTGGGAGAAGTATTGCACAATACTCCGATCCCTGCGGGCCATGTCAAAGTATCGCCTACTGTTGCCTTCGAACCAATTGCACCGTTGCCGATACCGGACAACGACGGAGATATGCAGATTTTGGGTGAAGCTGTTGGTAGTTACGTGGCATGGCCCACGAACCTTGTTGCCCTCGTTAAAAGCCCTCCCAGAAACGAATCAGTTACGTCTCCCGAAAAGGTTTGTTACATTTATTGCATAAGCTTTGTCAATTTTTTCAGATTCAATAAACTAACATTTAACCTCATTTTTGTAGGTCCAAATAAATAAACCTCTCGCACATCCAAAAAAAGGCAGCAAACCTCAAAAATTGGAGGTTAATAGAGCTGCCAAATTACAAAGGCCGGATGTCAATAAAGCTGCCAAACTTGCAGCAAGAAAAAAACTAGATCATGGGAAATCAGTCGCTGCTACTACTGCTCCTACAATAAGTCAGCCACGCCTTGGTAAATACGGGGCGTATCTTGACAAGCAAGTAAAAAACAAGTTCTGCAGCAGCGACGATTCGCGCATGATACACATGAATAAAGATATATTCGGAGATGAGTATGAGGAATTGTTCGACAAGGAGCACATATACGAACTTCTCGAACATAAGGAGCTCAGTGCTACTGTGATGTGCTTGTACATAAGGTAAAAAATACTTTTAATTGCATTTATTGGTAATTAATTAAATGTATTGGTAATTAATCTTCTTTAAAATTTTAATTGAAGGTTTTTGCATGAGAAGTTCGTGTGCATGCGGAAATTGTCAAATAAATACTCGTTCTTGTCTCCGCATAAGATGTCGATGTGGAAACTCGATATAGAAAATGTAAAGAAATACATTGTAGATATGTTTTTAGGAAATATAGAAAAGGATAAATTGTTCTTCGCACCATATAATTCAGGGTACGTAATTTTATCTTTTTTAATTGATGAGAATTTAATTTATTAGTTGTGTACAAACAAAATTGTTTAACCAATTTTTTGTTGTTGTAGGGCACATTGGGTGCTATTTGCAATCAATGCGGTCTCTGAAGTTATATACTATTTGGATCCCGTGCATGACAATTACAACAATCATTCTGAAATAAAGACTATGTTCGACACGTAAGTAATCTAATTTATTTCTTACATATATATATAAAGAATGTGTTTGTTCATGCTATAATAATCACATTTATTCATTTATATAGTGCCTTAAAAGTTTATCGATCTCAAAGAGGTGCGACAATGTCGAAGAAAAAGTCTAATAATATCACATGGATCCCAATAAAGTGCCCTCGTCAAACAAACAACATCGACTGTGGGTACTACGTATTGAGATTCATGAAGGAGATTATTGACAAGAATAAAACTATTATCCCAGAAACGGTACGGTATTTTGATTATATGATTTTCATATATAAATTATCTATATATTTGACACTAACTTAATATAATATGTTCAATTTTTATATTGCAGTACTTTGAAAATTCCAGTCCATCATATTCTGAGCAAGATCTGATGGAATTAAAGGAGGAATGGTGTGAGTATGTGCTTGAAATGAAAATTATTTGATTTTCTGGGAAATAGCATGCTGCTGTGCAAGGGATCTGAATATTATATGGTGCATAGTTATTATATGTATATGATCATAGGACAGTATATAAACATGCATATGAATATGTTGTAAATTAGGTTCAATGTATATTTAGTTACTTATGTTGTAAATTACTGTGTATATATGTATCATATTGTGTGAACTGATTATGTTTTAATTGATTCTGACTCTGGTTCTGGTTGTGTTACAGGGTAATATACATGCATATGAATATGTTCTAAATTACTGATTCTGGTTGTGTTGTGTTGTGTGAACTGATTCAAACTAATTTTGGATAAAAAGATAAAAGACAGCGCTTTATAAAAAAAATGCCATAAAAAGCTAAAATGCGCTTTTAAAATATATATATAAAAAAATAACACCTATTACCGCGCTTGTTATAAAAAGCGATGTTAAAGGCATACCAAAATATGAATTATGGGTATGCCTTTTACAGCGCTTGTCAAAAAAGGCGCTGTAAAAGGCATACCAAATATGAATTATGGGTATGCCTTTTGCAGCGCTTGTTAAAAAAAGCGCTGTCAAAAGGTACCCCATATATATGAAATATGGGTATGCCTTTTACAGCGCTTGTTAAAAAAAGCGCTGTAAAAGGTACCCCATATATATGAAATATGGGTATGCCTTTTACAGCGCTTTTTTGTAACAAGCGCTGTAAAAGGTGCATAATAAGCGCGCTTTATAAAATGTGCCTTTTAGAGCACTTTTTTAGAAGTGCTGTTGTATCTTTTACTGCGCTCGGATCCACAACGCTATTTTTTTTTAAAAAAAAACGCTGTAGAAGGCTTAAAAAAGCGCTGTAAAAGGCTATTTTTGGCGTAGTGTATGGATTGTTATAAGTCTAGTCAACTTAAGAAAGTGAAGATGACTTCTAATGTGATTCCAAAATTTAAATGGAGCATATCAATCTTCAAAGGAAAAGCCTATTCATATTTTAAAGAACAAGTGCAAATTCTTATCATTTCTTATGATTTGGATGTTTGAAAAGACTTTGAGAAAGGTCCTTTTGTTTAAAAAGAAAATACAATATGTATTGAAATGGTAAAAATATAATCAAGTTTGCTCTAGAACATGATCCGTATTATAGAGTTTCTCATTGCAAAACTACACATCAAATGCGGGACACCTTATTTACTGGAATATGAACATGTGCTCCATCGTTTAGTTTCACATGAAGAAAAAGAGCAAAAGAAGGGAAAATGTACAAAGGACCACAAAACCTCCAAATGTCTTATAAGAAAAATTGTTGTACCAAATAAAATAATGGTGTGGATTCCGAAATACAAGTTCTCATTTCTAACATTTAGAGATCCAATAAAATTTGAGTACTTATAATTAAAAAATTATAAAAAAAAAAAAAAAAAATTGATTGTAGAAATTTTTGCGAGCATCAAAGAAAAAATAGATGCTCCATGCATCGATTAATGACTCATCAAATTCAAAACAACGTTTAAGGATTTGGTCACGAAAGTAATTTATCATAAAGGTAAAATTTTCAAATTTCATAGATTCTTTTGTTGTTGATTGAGGTATTGGTCACAAAGGTTTGACTCTTAGTTGCTCAAAATCTTTACTTGTTTCTCATACCTTATTTGGTTTTCATACATGAAATAAATCCTTTAAATGTTTTAATTCTTAATGTGATGAACAAAATGTGTTACTATTATACTTAATATAACTTTATGTATAGATTATGTGAAAATGATGTTATTTTTGTGTTTTTCATTGTTTTTCAATTTATAAAAGTCAATTTACAAGCATCATGAGTTGACTTATGTACTCATTTTTCAAAATATAAATTCCAAACACACATATAAGTCGATTCATAACTAAGTCGAATTACACATCATGTAAACAGATTCTTTTTAATTTAAATTTAAACTCACAAATTATTTTATTGCAATTTATATGTAAGTTGAATTACGCATCATGTCATGTAAAAAGATTCTTTTTAATTTAAATTTAAATCCAAAAATTCTTTTATTGCAATTTGAAAATAGAAGGGAGTTAACATGAAAATTGATGCTAGTGTGTGGAGTGAAGTTGTTAATTTACCTTATAGAGGAATTCATTTAGGATTGAGTTTGACCAAAAAAGAGGAATTGAGTTTGATGAAAATAATTTCAGAAATTAGAAAGATTTAATAAAATAATCATTTTGTAGTCAATACTTGAAAATTGAAATGAGATTCCTATGGATTCTTCTTTCTTTGTTGGTAAACTCAAAATAGAGTTCAAAATGCACTTCATTGGGTTATTGAAAATTGTTTGGATGATTATTGTAAAGAAGCAAATTTATTGTCCTCTTCAATATGTTTGTTCGGTAATATTGTTTCTCAAACAATTTGATGTCATTTCTTTTTGGTTTGTAATAATCTTCACATTTGATTCTCTTTTCATTCATGTTACTGTTATTTGTTTAAATACAAGAACTTTTAGCTCGTGATTCAATTACTTAGGGCATGGTTTTGTATTTAAATATTATGGTTTTCTATAGTCTTTTCTATGTTGAATGAATTATGATTCACTATTTTTTTGAGTAGTTATGGATATTTAGGATTATGGTTAACCATGTGCTACATGTGAATTATTTGATATGTTGCATGTGAACTATGTGAATTATTTGATATGTTGCATGTGAACTATTCGATACTTCTATTCTTATAGCTGTTGCTTTCCTTTTTTAATAATGCTAAAGGGGAGATGATTTATTATAATATCTTTTTTTTTTTTAAGTAATCAAAATGCTTTATTTGAAATAAAAAATAATAATAATCAAATACTCTACTTTTTTATCTTTTAGGAGATCGCATTTTTCATCCTATGTGCAAGGTCGCATTTTCGGAATGCAACCATGTACATGTTTTTAATTTTTTATTCTCATTCTAACAATAGAATAATTGTTTGTTTAATCAATTAAAAATAATTAAAATATTAAAAAAAATCAAATATTATTAATAAAATAATATAAAATAAAATATATTCAATTGAAAAAAAAAATTGCAGTTGAGTAAATGTCTCCTCTCTTGCAAATAAATTGGCCATTTAAAATTCCATTTTATTAACAACTTTCTCTTATTTTTTTTTCGGATCTAATAAATAAAAATAATTATAATTAAAAATAGTAAATTATATTAACAAAATACATTAAATTGAGAAAAAGTACATCAAATTGAAGAAAAAAAAGTACATCAAATTTCAATTAATGATGTCCACCTAAATGACCTTCAGTTCTATATTTAGGATGTCGTCAAACTAGATCTTTAAACAAGTTGAGGTTGTTCTGATTAATCCTCATTTTGATCATTATGTTCATTGTAATTTATAGGTGGATTATAATGATCAAATAGAACAACCTCAACTCGTTTAAAGAGCTAGAGAAGTTTGACAACATCCCTGATGTGGAATTGAATGTCATTTAGGTTGACATTATTAATTTAAATTTGATGTATTTTTTTCTTCGATTTAATATATTTTATTTGATGTTATTAATATAATTTACTATTTTTAATTATAATTATTTTTATTAATTTTTATTTATTATAATTAGAAAATAGGAGGGCGTTGTTCAAATAATATAACATATTATTTGTTTTAACACATCTATTAAATCACATTTTTTTCTTCAATTTAATATATTTTATGTTATTAATAGTATTTTATTTTTTTAAATATTTTAATTATTTTTAATTTAATCGCATTTCGAGATGCAAATTTCTACTGCATCAAGTTTTTTTTTTCTTCAGTTGTGACGTAGTGTAAGCGATAAAAAGTATGACATTTTAGTTTTTTTTTTTCTTTCATAATATATATTGATTAAAAAAAAGATGTCGTAATAAATTAACCTTATGGGGAGAAAGTCTTGCAAAATTTTTACAATTTGGTTCAAGTTTCAAAATGTCATCCATGCAAACACTCACCACACATACTCAAAGGAGCATTTCATTTTTGAAGATATTGAGAAGTTCATCAACAACAACCAAAAATTGCAAGGTTTTCCACCTTAAAAAATTGGGAGTATATAAATGTTAATTTTTTTTTCAGATAGAATTAGTATTTTAATGTATGTTAAAACTAAATTTTATATAAATTATTTAATGTACTTTTATTAAATATCTAACTTACAATGTCCACCGAATATCTTGAATATAAAAAATATTTCCTAAACTTCATTTCATCATACATAATATTTGGTGCATGTTAGAAACGTTCTTTAAAGTCATGCAATGCATAAAAAAACAAATTAAATTATTTTTAACTCTATAAATCAATTCATGAGTCCATAAACCAACTTATATATGTCCTGAAAACTAATTCAGAATGTTTTGATCAAATGAATCGATTAAACTGCTATGTAAATCTACATCCATTGCATAAAATACATCTAGTGCATTTTAGTCATATCATTTGTTTATTAGATGATAATATAAATTATCATTAAATCACAATTTCTCACGTTACTTTTGTTAAATATTCAATAAAATAGATTATTATTATAAATAGATTATTGTGACTTTAGATTTTGATACTACAGAGTGAGAGGAT
>JBBPBT010000152.1:11757090-11769628 GCA_037974875.1 Cicer bijugum | reverse complement strand
ATAAATGTGAGTTTCTAGTAATACTTATCATTCTATCTCTAGAAAAAAAAAATACAATTTATTTAGATCTATTTATGGAAATCATATCAATTAAGGAAATTAAAAACGTTCAATCAATATTGAGCAAATTATGTTTAGTTTCTTCCACGTACCAATTTATTAAATACTATTCGGTGGTCTTTGCATTTTGCCTTATATAATTAGGGGTTGAAGGTCAGATTTACAATTTTCCTGGTTATTACTATTTATTTTCCAACATGATTATTAAATCCATATTTGAAAAACATTATTTTTTGGCAGATTAGATATTAACAAACCTAATACTACTATGCAACTAGAAGATCTTGATGCTAGAATGAAGAATGCTTTGAGTTGATCCATATCCTTTATTTAAAAGATAATATCTCATAGTCCTTTATTTCTAATTCAATGGACAAATGTCAATACCGTTAAGTTAGATGTCTTGTTTTTATTCGAATTTAAAATTTTATATAAATTAATTATAATAAAAAAAATAAAAAATAAAAATAACATGGCATAAGCCATTAGCATGTTCCATTTTTATAATCATTCCATCGCTTTTATTTTGCATATTGTGTTTATAGCCTATTTGCCTTTTAACCACTTTTGGTTTAATTATCCACCTTTGCAAGAAATTATAAAATAAGTAGAATTGATATTCATTGAGAAAAAGCTATCAATTTTATTTTTTATTTTTTTACTTTGATTAGTAATTGCATGTCAGCATTCACTATCTTCTATTTATTGATTCATCATTTTTGGAAGAGAAGCTTTTATCTTCAACTTTGGAGTACCGTCAAGTTGTATATAGGCATCGAGAATTTAAAATATTTTGTTTTCTTCATTATATTTCTATTCAAGTTATAACTTTGTATTCTCATTATATAGACACCCTTGTTGACACATTAGAAGAACAATGTGTGTATAAATGAAAGTTGCATTTTTTATTATTATTTATATAGTAGAACTAATGTTTTAACTAATGTTTTATAGAATGTTTTAGTGTTAATAAGCATTCACTATATTTTAGGCATTTAGAAATACGATTAAAAAAAACTATTTGTTGACTTGAAATTGATTTTTACAAAAACTTTTCATGTTTCCAACTTAACAATCGATAGGGGAGGAGATGAAAGTATGATGCCTTAAAGAATACTTAAAAGTTTTTTATATAACAGTCTCACTTTCTATGATTATCTTTCTCTTGGTATAGGCAATCCTTTACGTTTTTATTAGTCAATCTTGAAATAAATTATTGCTATTATTAAACTCGTTTATGACTTAGTTACTTCCAATAAACATTGAGCTATTCTTCTTAAAGGTTGGGTCTTTCGAAAGCATGGACATACTAGATATCATATTGATTTGAACTACGCTAAAAGTTATTCTTTTGGTTAGATGATTATTTGATTTCGTTTTTTGACATTGATGAGGATAGGCAATCTCATCTTCATGTCATTGTCAATTATTTCATTCACGATGGTCATTGGAAAGTTCATTTGATTCTCTTACATAGTTAAACTAAGATAGTTGTCTTGTTAACTAATGCTAATATTCCTAAATTTGAATGCGAGGATCATCAACTTTGGAGACAATAAATTTGGTATTGTCGAAATCAAACTCTATTTGAAGACAATAATCTTGTGTTTTACATTGTCAACGATAAAATTATTGTTAATGTACCTTTATCTGACAATCACACTTCTAGTACAGTCTCCAACTCTATTAAAGAATTTCAAAATTTCAAGTACTTTCAAGTTGGATCTTATCCTCCTAAAATCTTTTTTATAAAGGAAGTGATATGTGAATTTGGGTATTACAAGTGTAGTTCATGTTGAACTTACATGAGTTAAGGTTGCTATGAAAACCACCTACAAGAGTAAATGGAGATTTCTATAGATTGCATCTGATTTGCAATTGGCACATCTAACTTTTAGTAATAGTAGTTTTGTTTCTTAGTCTATTAGAAATAGATAACTTAATTGTATTGAGATAGTTAAGAGTAAGAGTTTTATTATATCTCATATTTTTTTAGAAAAGAATCTATGTGAGTACAAGATGCTAAATTAGTACTTCACATTGTTAACAGTCATTGGTGGAATATCTTGCCTTCCAATGTTTTTGATGTTTTCGATAGAAATATGTTTGGTCTTCTCGAATATAGATTTGTGTCGATGTTTGTAGTTGTTTATTGCACTCTTTTTTTCCTTCACTATAGTTTTATCCCTATGGATTTAACTGGTATATGTCGCAGCCTAAAATTTTAAGTGTTTCTCGAATTTAATAGAGTCGCTATCAAAATTTATTTTAAAATAGAAAAAAAATTGGGAAAACCCTTAAAAATAGAAAGAAAAAAAAATGGTATTGAAAACCAAATTTTGAGTTCGAGAGTCGATTATGCGTAGAGAAGGCTTTTGCATCCTATGACATCCGTTAAAATATGGTACCTATATTTAATTGTGCATAATTAATATTAACTTAAGTATACTTATTTCTCCTTATTATTAAATATGAATAACAATTATTTTTTAATAATTATTTTGGAATAAATGTGTGCTTAAGGAAGAAAGGATAAAAAAAATTTATTAATGTGCTTGACAAGAATGTGATCTTACTCCTACGTATCTCCCGGTGTGATGGAGAAATCAAAGTTAAGTAGTTCTTAAGTAGAAAATGCGGATGTTTTGATTGTTTTTAAAGGAAATCTATTTTGTTATTGACAAAAAAATATTTTGATAAAAAAAATTGTTTGATTTGAATAATAATTTTGAAATGCGAGTTTTAGGACTATCAAAGTGTACAATTTGTATCTCAAAAACTCAAAGAATAAAAAATATGTCTCGACTAGTTAATCCTTTAAAGAATATTTCAAATTACTTTCGGTTTAAATATGAGCTTAAAACCACCAAGTTGTACGACATGTGTCTTAACAACTCAAAGACAAAATATATTTATTTCACATCTAATTAAACAAATTTATAAGTCGATGTTATATTAATTTATTAAAAAATAATAAATAAATAAATAAAATAAAATAAAAATAGAGTTTTAAAACTATCAAGTTGTACTGCCACTTGTGTCCTACCAACTCAAAGATTAAAAACATGTCGCATCTAATTAACCTTTAATAAAATATTTGTTTGTATTATTTATGAAATTTGGTTTTTTTTTTTATGAAACAAATTAATTTTGAAATAATAAAAAAAAAAATTAAATAGGCTCAAATTCCAAATGAATAAGTTAGTTTTTTTTAGGCTCAAATTATAACAAAAAAAAAAGGGTTAAAAGAAACCCTAGATCACACTTCAAATGAATTGGGCGGCGGCAGATCTTTGGTTTCCAGAAAAAACGCAAATAGGTATTGGAGGGAAACAAAAACAAAGAAAGAAAGAAAAAGAAGAAAGAAGGAGGAAAATATTGAAAGGTAGAAAGAGGATGTCGAGAGAAGGGGAAGAGGCCGAGAGAAGGGAAAGAGACCGAGGACGACGGCGCGGCCGCTCCAAAAGGCACGGTTGTCGTTTCGATGGCGATAGTGAGAGTACAAAGGTTTGAGTTTTCTAGTCCTTTTAAATTTTTCATTCATAATATTATCTTAATTTTACTCTTGAAAATCAAAACTTTACATTTTTATACAAACACAACAATTATAATGTAAAGTAAAAAAAAATGTACATTAACTCTTCTTTTGTTTACTTTTCGTTGCTACTACTCTGTTTTCTTCTTCTTCATTTTAGGTATTTTTTTTGTTAGTGTTCAATTTTCCTTTCTCCTTTTTGAAAACAAATGAAGATGTATTTATAAAGTTTTTTACTTGTTTAGTTGTTTTCTTGTTATGCTATTGTGTTTCTTCAGTAGTTTTCTGTTTGATGCTTAATTTCTTTGCTCATAATCTGAGTTTTTCTGCACATATGATTCATTCATGGTTTTAGCCTATTTGTTTTTTATCTGATTATGTCCATCTGTTGGACAGAGCTGGTTTGTTTGGCTAAGATTGGAGGTTTCGACAAGTATTGTTTAATCTTTTCAAAATATTTTTGGCAATTCCTATTTTATTCAATATTTTGGTCTTTGTGCAACAACTTGAAAATTGGCTCGCATGTAGCGGTTAGATGTGATATGAACCTGGAAATGTAGTTTAATCAACCCAAAAAGCCACAAACTTCTTTTTCGTGTTTGGTGCCGACATTTCTTGTATTGCTCTCGCTTTATCTATGTCCACCTATATTCCGTTTTGACTAACGATCAACCCAAGTAACTTTTCTGATCTCACACCAAAAGTGTATTTAGTCGGGTGATAGCGTTTCAGCAAGTGTATTGAATCCTTGCAAGTAATAATAAAATGGTAGTATAGTGTGTTGAACTCAAGGATTGGGTTTTACTATCGAGTTATATTTGATTACTAAAATTGAACAAAAAGTTCCCAAGTTGATCGAAATAATATTTAAAATTAACAACAGTAATAAAATTGATCATTTATGTCAAGAAAAATGTCAAGGATAAGTTTCACTTCGAATCCAACCTCGGTGTCTAATTTTATTCTATTTAATGAATTCCTTTATTGAATTATTACTGAATTCCCTTTATTATTTTTGCCTTAATGTCTTAGTGACATAACATTTAATTCCAAAGTAACTCCTATTCCTTAGTAGATTTAAGATTATAATTAAGCATTACAGTACAAGAATTCTCTTGTTAAACTATTGCCTTTGCAATTAATTTAATTGGTTTCATGACCTATATTCATCTCTAGACTACAAATTCATGAATTTGTCATCTCAAGCATTCGTAAAGTCCACTTCCATTTCAAAATACAAATCATAGAACATTTTAATGTTGATCAAACAATAAAAAGCATTAATCACATATATGAGAAAAATAATTCAATAAACTCATTCATATAACTAGAAATAAAATCATAAAAATAAGGGCTTCATCTCGTTACACTCATCCCTAACAAATAGGGTTAAGTTACTCATGATAGAGATAGAAAAGATAGAGATTAGAGAAGAATTACAAGAAATATCTTGAATGATTCTTGATAAAACTGCTCCAATGGTGTTATAAATGGTCATCTTTGAGTTTCTTTGTTAAGGCACAAGTCTCCCAACTTCCCAATAGTAAAAAAGATGTCTAGAAAGTGACAAAATTTCATTTTAATGAATGTTGACGTGTGCCATGCGCCCTAGGTGCAAGCTTTGCGCTTCAAGCGTATCTCGGCTGTGGCAAAATGTTGAAAATGAGCCTCAAGCGCGACTGTTGGGCTTCAAGCACACAACTTCTTCTATTTGACGTTTTATGCATTTTGTTCCTCTTTAGAGTCTGAATTTATGATGTCTTCATAAAAGTTGTAGTTATGGATCTTAGCTTTCATTGTACTTGGTTTGACTCCAATTGGACATCTACAACTCCAAATATTGTTGAAATACTTGACATAGGTAATGTTGATTTCTCACCAAAATTCAGCACTACACTAAAAACAAAATAACAACGCAGAACTCCGAAAAATCTCTACTTAATCAACGAAATAATATCATAAAAATTTTATTAAATCAAAGAACTAAAATAAAAAAAAAAGTATATCAAATAACTCATTAAATTAACTAATGATTAAAGATAAATAAGACTAAAATTAATGAAAAATTTGCATATGATGAAGAGTCATCATAGGGTTTCCACGTGTTAAGACAAACTCTCAAATTAAGTTTTGATGAAAATAAATAAAAGTTAATTAAGAATGTTAATTATGATTCTAAATATTATGTTAATTTAACTTGTGCTTTTGAGTGGATTAATTAAAAAAATACGATTCAAGCAAAACAAAGAAATCAGATAAAAATTGAATAGATAAGAAAGGAGAACATTCTAGAAAAAATATGTGAAAACACAGAGAATGGTCTCCAAGATCAAGACTGATCATCATAGCCTCACGATCAATCAATCTCCACTAGTTCAAAGAAGATTCTATCTCTAAAATTTACACTTATGTTATCAGTACTTGACAAGGATCAAGTGGGATACATTTTTAATCAAAGAAACCATTCGAATCACAAAGAGAAAAGGTCATGAAACAAAGAAGTCTAAACCTTCTCCAGCTTGACTGTCAAGCGAGTTAAATGATCTTGAATTAAACAAGACATTCAAATTAATCATGAAGACATCTAGAATGATCAAAACTGAACCTTCATATTGATCATCAATCTCCAGAAAGTTCAAATACTAGAACTCCAGATTGATTATCAATCTCCAGAATTTTCATTAAAATTCTGCAGAAATATACATCATTCTCCAAGCTATTTTGACAGAATTAAAACTCCAGAGTGAAGCAAAGACATCAACAAATATATTTGAAGTATAAAAGATCATTAAATAAAAAAGAAATTTGATCAAGAACAAAGAAATCAACGCAATCAACAGAGTTTAAAAGTATTCAAAAGGTTGGAATATTTTTATTCATATATATTGGTTTTGGTCAAAACTGACACAACACTATCAATAGCTGTTTTGACCATTATTAACTTCTATAAAATGCCGATAAAAGGAAGGACAGTGCTCAGGGAAATTGCATAAGTTAAAGTGCTAACAAGTCTCATTATATCATTCAAATTCACATACTTAAAATTTTCACTTTCTCAAGAAAGAATCAGTTCTGATTATATTTAAATACTATGTTATTATTGTACTGAATTCTTTATAAAGAATCAAATCTCAAACAAGAGTTAATACATATTTGATTATATCAAAACAATCTCATCATTATGGTAAAACTCAAACTATAGAAGTTTAGTATAGTTTGAGTAGATTGTAATAAATCCTATCAAGGTTGACAGGTGACCTAATTATTATCTTTCTAGGTGGAAAGAATTTAATTTTGTAATAGATCAAGGTTGGTATGAGCTCGACGTTGTAAAACCAAGATGACTCTTTGTTTTGAAAACTTTTTGGAAAATTTCACAGTTGTGAGGACTGCATGTAGCCCAAGTTGGGTGAACCACGATACATTCGTGTGTGGTATTCTTTCTCTTATTTCCTTATTTATTAAGTTTGATTAATCATTTAAGTTAAAAACATAAATTGAATTATTTATTTTAAACTAACCAAAAACGTTCTCCGTTTTCTAGTAAAAACAAAGAACGTTATTCATTTTCTCTTTTCTTAACCATGATCATTCTTGAGTTAAATCCTTAAGTTTTTTCAGGAATTTTTAAATAGGAACATTTAAAATTCAAACCCTTATTCCTTGTAAATTGACATTGCTACTTCAAAACGGAATTTGAATTTTCTTAATCGCAAAAATAATTTTTGAAGGTTAACAACATGGTCTTCTTCAGTTCGAGATTTTGCAATCATATCGTCCACGTAAACCTGTATCTCCTTATGCATCATGTCATGAAACAAAGTTACCATTTCTCTTTAATAGGTTGCCCCAACGTTCTTCAATCCAAATGGCTTCACTTTATAATAATAAGTCCCCCATTATGTGATGAATGTAGTTTCCTTCATATCTTCGGGAGCCATCTTGATTTGATTATACTGTGAGAAACCATCCATGAAGGAGAAAAAAGAATCTTCTTTACTAGACATCAATATGAGGCAAAGGAAAATCTTCTTTAGGACTAGCTTTATTTAAATCCTGATAATCAATGCACATTTGAACATTTCCATCTTTCTTTAGAACTGGGACAATATTAGCTACCCATTGAGGGTATTTTGCCACTTCTAAGAAACCAACATCAAATTTCTTCTTGACCTCTTCTCTAATTTTAAGTGAAATATCAGGCCTCATCCTATTTAGTTTTTATTTAATTGGAGCAGATTCAGGCTTGAATGGTAGTTTGTGTTCAATTATGTTAGTATCGAGCCCAAGCATATCTTGATTGAGTTTGTAAATTCTTCAAATAAACTCTTCTTCAAATTTTTATTAAATGGTGAACAAATATTCTTCAAATATTCATTAAATATTGATCAAATATTCTTCAAATCTTCATTAAATGTTGATCAAATATTCTTCAAATATTCATTAAATGTTGATCAAATATTCTTCAAATATTCATTAAATGTTGATCAAATATTCATTAAATGTTGATCAAATATTCTTCAAATCTTCATTAAATGTTGACCATATCTTCTTTTCAACTTAGTCAAAGATTTTCTTCAATTATAAATTTGAATCAAATCTTATTTTAGATTTTCTTTAATTATAAATTTGAATCAAATCTTATTTTAGATTTTCATCAATTATAATTATGAATCAAATTTTATTTTAGATTTTTTTCAATTACATGAATCTTCTCTCATACTCTTTGAAGTCAAATATATTGTTTTCATAAAATACGTTTGTTAACATCAAAACTCTAAATGTAAAATCAATTTGGTTCCAACATGAACATCCAGAAGGCTACCACTACGCAACCTTAAAACTAAACTTAAGTTTTATTCAAACCCGAATATAAGGTTTCACTCGCAAGCGTGGATCTTAGTAAAAGTGTAAGGTGTGGAATAACTTTAATTCAGTAGCTTCATAATGCAAATAAAATATATATACATATACAAAATAAATAACTAAATAAATAAATAAATATGATATACTAGCTTAAAAGAGTATTATACTGTTAGCTAATACTTATTAGGAAAAAATAAACACATAAAGTAAAAAAAAAAAAACAAATATAAAAGAAGTTAAAAATTATACACAATTAATTATGTTAGACTTGACTCTCCAAAATATCTCTAGTGGAGTCGCCAACTGTCGCAGTCTAAAATTTTGAGTGTTTCTCGAATTCAATGGAGTCGCCATCAAAATTTATTTTAAAATAGAGAAAATACTGGGAAAACTCTTAAAAATAGAATATAAAAAATTGTCTTTGAAACCAAATTTTGAGTTCGAGAGTCGATTATCCTTAGGGAAGGTATTAACATCCTATGACATTCGTTAAAATACGGTTATCTATAATTAATTGTGCAAAATTAATATTAACTAAAATACATTTATTTTTCCTTATTATTAAATATGAATAACAATTATTTTTTAATATAAATTTTGGAATAAATGGGTGCTTAAGAAAGAAAGGAAAAAAAACGAAATTTTTATTAATGTGCTTGACAAAAAAGTGATTTTGCTCCTACGTGTCTCTCTCGATGCGTTGAAGAAATAAAAGATACGTAGTTCTTGGGTAAAAAATGTGAATGCATTGATTGTTTGTAAAGGAAAATTGTTTGGTTATTGAAAAAAAAAATATTTTAACAAAAAAAAATATTTTAACAAAAAAAAATTGTTTGATTTGAATAATTATTTCAAAATGTAAGTTTTAGAACTATCAAGATGTACAATTTGGGTCTCAAAAACTTAAAGAATAAAAAAGATGTCTCATCTAATTAATCGTTTTAAGAATATTTTTAATTATTTTCGGTTTAGATATGAGTTTAAAACTAACAAATTATACAAAATGTATCTTAACAACTCAAAGATAAAAATAAAATAAAAATCACATCTAATTAAACAAATTTATAGGTTAATTTTATATTAATTTATTAAAAATAATAAATGAATAAAATAAAATAAAAAGAGAGTTTTATAACTATCAAATTGTACCACTTGTGTTCTAAAAACTCAAAGATTAAAAAAATATCGTATCTAATTAATCTTTAATGAAATATTTGTTTGTATTTTTTTTATGAAATTAATTTTTATTTATGAAACAAATTAATTTAGAAATCATAAGAAAAAAAAAACTAAATGGGCTGAACTTCCAAATAAATAAGTTGGGTTGTTTAATTTAGGTCCAAATTATAACAAAAATAAAGGGTTAAAAGGAACCTTAGATCATATTTCTAAATCCTAAATCCTAAGCTCTAAACCCTAAACCTTTTTAAAAGTCTCATCTGACTCGCAATCCTATTTAAAAGTCTTATTAAATTAAAATATTTAAATGTTATATTTTATATTATTTTAAATAGGTTAAACTATATCTATATATAAAAGGAAACTAATAAAATTATAATCAAATCTAATAAAATAATAACTAACAAGTCTCCAACAACCTTCCAAGAAAACAAAAAAATAAAATGAATCTATAATTAGTCTCCATACACATATCAAATTACATGATCTATCTATATAAATTTATATGATCCTCTTCACATATCAATACCATTGTATATATCTATATATATTAAACAAACAAAAATGATTTTTCTAACAAAATAATTTAAAAAAAATCTGAAACAAACATCTAGGCATGGCAACGGGGCGGGGCGGGGGCGGATTTCGCTTCCTCCACACCCGCACCCGACTAAACGAGGAAAACCCGCACCCGCCCCCGTTACATAGCGGGTGTAAAATTTAGACACCCATCTCCGCCCGCAACGGGTCTCTGGTTTCCGCGCCCGCACCCACACTCACTCATATATATAAAATTATAAATTAAAAAATCATATTTATTATAATAAAATAATTATTATTAAATAATAATAAAATTAAAAAATATTTTCTATAAAGATAAAATTATAATTTTTAATATTTAAGAAAATATTTAATATATTTAATATATATATATATATGTATATAAAATTTAAAAATTGCAATAATATTACTTGCGGGGCGGATGCGGGTGCGGGTGCGGGTGCGGGATGGATATCATCACCCCCAAACCCGCCCCCGCCCCCGAATTTTAATGTCGGGGAAAATCCGCACCCGCACTCGCACCCAATTAAAGCGGGTTTTCCCCGTCCAAATCAAGCGGGTTTGGGTGGGTACCCGCGGGTGCAGATTTTATTGCCATCCCTACAAACATCCTTTAAACCTTAAAAAAAATTATTTTTAGTTTCAAAGAATATATTTTTTATGAAACAAACGCATTCATTTTTACCTATCAAATAATTATGGAATGTTTACTGAGTGATTGTTAATTGAACGACTACCGAATATGGAATGACTACCAAATATGGAACAATTACTAAGTAATTACCGAATTGATATACTTTAAAATAGGAAATAATATTATTAATTAATAAATAAAAAAACAACATTAAAAAATAATAAAATATATATAGAACGACATGTCATGTCTAATAGGCTTTTTTATAAGCATGAATTTGAATTGTTTAAATAAATAGCTTCTAAAAATAGTGTGAGTCTATCTTTTTTAATAAATAGATCGGGTCATGTCAGAGTATAAATAGGTCAGACTATAGACCTCTGACGAGATGATCTAGCATATTTCCATTTCGAATAGTACCGTGCATTTTTTTTCAATTTTCAAAGAAATGTATAACCAACAATTTTTATGTTTATGGAAATAAGCAACAATTTTCAAATGGGATAGCAAACACGATTGCCAATAAAGACGAAAAAAAAAAAATATTCTTATGTTTTCTTAGTGAGGGCTAAAAATGTGACTTTTTATAAAGAAGAATTAACTTTAAAAAATAATTAAGGTGGAATTTGAAGTTTTCACAAAATTCTATGTTATAATGAATCCACTAATTCATCGTTTAAGACCAAAAGAAATCGAAAGGTCCACTTTAAAATAAAGGTACATCTATGTTACACAACCTTTAAATAAACTTAGACTTATGCGTCAACATTCGTGACTCGTTGGGCTTAATGAAAGATAAATCAAGTCATTTTTTAAAATAAAAGTGCACTCACACACAATTAATTATAGAACTAATATCTTGAATTAATTAATTGAAGTTCTTTTAGGAATTGGGGGATGTATTAATTGAAATGTTTTATTATCATGGATGAAAATGAAGAAAAAAATAGAACTAATTTGAAGTGGATAACCGTGTCACTAATATTAAGAATTTAATTTAATTTTTTTTCAAAATCAAGTTACTATAATACCCATCCATGAGGTTTATAAAATAAAAAAGATACATTGCTAACTTACACTTTTATATTTTTAAATGAGGTATAAATTAACAAACCTTTTAAAACTATATATAATTCATATGTAGGGATAAATAGAGTATTATTACGCTAGTAGGCGAAGACAAAATTTCCTGGGAAGCCATAAAATTGATGACCGCATAATTAACGAGAAAACGAGACAACTAAATTCATTCTTAAATATTAATAACGTTGAAAATTACCTCCAAATATAAATTATAACTATGATGGCATGTAAAAGAAAGGTTAAATAGTATTCACAATTTTTTAATTTAATTTTAATTAATGTTTTAATTTTTTTATTTTTTAAATAGCTTCATAACTTAAATCTTTAAATAAACTCATATTATCATTCTTTATTTGATGAATTTTATGTTGTTGGAGATGAAAATATGAATTTATTTGAATATTTGAGTTATGCATTTGATCAAATTTATATTATATTGAAGATGATAATTAATTTTTATGGGTTTTGTTTGAAAATTTTGATGAGTTTTTAAATTTTTGTTAAAAAAAATAATATTGTTGGTAGTTTAAAATTTAAAATATCAAATAGCCACTTAAAATTAAAATAAAAGATAAAATCAAAAAGAAAAATCAAACAAACATAAATAATTAAAATATTAA